>PVJO010021559.1:0-29816 GCA_004026905.1 Hystrix cristata | reverse complement strand
GGGGGGACACAGAGGCTGAGGAGTTAGGAGGTGAGGGCAGGGACCTGGGTGTTCACTTGCCACCTCCTTCCAGTGTCACTGTGTCACCATTGTCACAGATGATACCTGTGCAAATGTATGGCTGTTACCCGAGGCTGTGACACATGAAGCTGTATTGTTGCCATTAACACTGGAGCGCCACTCCACAATGGGGTGGGCAAGGAGGACTGGATGAGGAGAAGGAAGATGGAGGCATTTCTGGCACTGGGGTGGGAACAAGGACACTGGGAGGAGTGTGGCAGGGGAAGAATCTCAGCTCCAGCCACACCATGCTGTATAGGGAGAGGTGAGCAGATCCCCCAAGTCTGAAGGCTAATGGGAGACAAAGTCCAGGTCTCCTGGGGAGATGCCTGCATTCCTTCGAACAGTCAGTTTGTCCTTAACCATGTTCCTGCCACACACATTTCTGCTACTGAGCTTTCCTTCTCCATCTGCCCAGAAGTTCCAGACTTGGAAGTCTGTAGGGGAGACACACACACACACACACACACACACACACACACACACACACACACAAGGTAGGGCAGAGAGAGAGAAAGAGAAATGACAGGGTCTCCATGACAGCTGTTTGCCAGGACACTGAGGCTAGAGTTATGCTCCTCCCTGGCCCCTGCCACACACCATGGAGCATCTACCATATTGGAGAGGAGCAAGACATTCTTCCAGGGTTCTTAGATGCACCCAGACCAACGAAACCCACACATGCATCCTGCCATCTTTCAGCTCACAGGCCCTGGCTTAGCCCCACTCTGGCTTAAACAGCTCCTACGACCAAGATGAGAGGTGCCCTGGAACTCACTAGGCTCCTCTGTCCAATGTCCTACCTCACCTACCTGGAGATGACAGTGGATCTGTGGGTATATGGATCCGTGGGCCCAGGACCCAGGCCACCAACTCTGTTCCATCCTGGAAGGCTGGGTACAAGGCTCGTCTCTCAAAGCTTTGTGCCTGGCCATGTTGAAGGTCCCTCCCACCCTCAGCACATGCACAGTTTTCTCCTGCTCCGCTTTGCAGTAAAGCTTTCTGCTCCCTGAGTGTCGCCCCTGAGTTCTCTGGAGAGCAGCAGAGCAGGTGCCTGGGGTCTCTCAGCCTCGTCTCACTCGTTCAACCTGGGCCCTGGCTTTTGTACTGTGCCAAGCCCAGCCCTGCCTTGCCTGGTGAACATCGCAAGGGCCAGAGGAGCCACTTGCTGCCCCAGAAGGCCACCTTCACAGAAATGCTAGCCCTCCAGACTTTCTGTACCAGGACTAGAGCCAGCTCTGACTTTGAAGGACATGCCCTCAAAGACCTGGGATTTGGGTCCCTCCAGACCAAGAGCGAGGAGTCTTAATGGTGGTGAGGGACCAGGGCAGGGAATAGGTAGTTGTTGACATCAGTAGAACATTTCTGAAATCTGCTAAGGGAGGGTGGTTTGGGAGGGCAGGCAGAACTTCATCTTCAGTCTTCCTTCTCTCTTGTCACTAACCTTGAAGAGGCTCACCCTCTAGCTGTGTCTCTTACTCCTTACATCAGAGGAGCCCAGAGGCAGATAAGGCAGGCTGAATGCATGCTAGGAAGGCTGCATACCGCGGTCCCAGGGATATACTTGGCTATGAAGCCTCATTCCACTTCCCTGTGGAATTGAGCCTCAAATGACCCAGGAGGTTCTCTTCTTTTTCCTGGGAGAAGAACCATGATCTTGCTGGGGCAATGGCATCTGCTGAGCCCTTTTTGCCTCTTCATTCCACAGTATTTTCCCCTATTTTGACACTGGAATTCCTGCTGGCATGGACTGAGATGAGTTGAGGGCAGGTCTATTTACTATGGAGAAGTGTATTTTTGTATTGGCCTATCTTTTACGGCAAGTATATGTGGGCCAAGTGTACATGAGAAGTATACGTGTGTTGGACTGTGCAATGGATTTATGTAGCAAACTTCAGTCTGCAAATAAAGAGAAGTAACCAGCCACAGTGGGGTGTGTTGCAGTATTTCTATAGGAGGGGGTCGTCCAACACCATGGGCATCTAGAGGGTCCCTGAAACTCCCAAAGCAGTCAGAAAAATCCTGGAAGTGACCTCAAAGAAAACTCAGCAATTGGAGGATTTGCCCTTGACCACCCAGCGCTAAGTGATCAAGGACAGAGCCCTCTAGTGAAGCAGGCTCTTCTCTCCCTTCTCATGCTACGGATCATCTAGCCGTTCAGTATGTTGTTGTAAATCCACTCTGGGAGGTGGATTTGACCACCTCCCCTTTGAGGACAAAGCCCAGCCCCCTGTCTTTGGCCATTTGACCCTTTGGGGTAGCGCCTCCTCAGAGCGAAGAGGCTCCATCGGACTATCCCCTCCTCGCCAGAGAGAGTCCCAAAGCAGGAAGATCCATGGCATTCATCTCTTTGGAGATTTCCTCAATGGTGGGGTGTTGTCTAGAAAGGCCCACATTTGTTGACTAGTATCTTCAGACTGAAGGATATTCTCAACAGTGGGAGACTCCATGTTTATCACTAAGGATTAACTGCATCCTTTTGAAATGTAAATTTGATGTTGGTCACTTAATCCCCATGGGCCAGGCTCCTGGGTCCTGGAGTGATCTGCAAGAATAGATGTTTATTCCAAGACTAAGTAAGGACATTACTGGGGATTTAGGCTCCTTTCTCTCCTGAGAGGAATGGGCGGGACAAAAAGTCCATCTGGTTTGGACTGAAGGTGGCAGAAACCATTAAGATTCCTTTTCTTATACGCCAGTGTTGCTTAGTAAGGCAAAGCCTCATCCTCCCGTCCATATAATACTGGTCTGTGGGTTGGCCAGAGAAGAGTGGGAGAAATCTTCAACACAAATACTTCTCCATCTGCTGTTTTCCTCCAGCCGATACGATGACAGAGCCAGAATCTGACTCTCTTGGAGCCACGCTTTTTTGAAAACCTACTTCTTGTAACTGGTGATTCTGTAGCCTCCACTCCTGAAATCCATCTGCCAAGACAGTGTTTTTTGATGGCATCCATCCTGGAGTCACAATGGTGCCTAGTGCTCTGGGGAAATAGTGGGATTTCAATCCCATTTACTGTAATTCAAAAACTAGCAGAATACTGCTGGGTTAGACATTAGATATCGGTGCTGGAATGTACCAGAGAGGTCATGCTATCTAACTCCCTCACCCTGAATATCCCCTCTACATCCCTCAAAAATGATGGCCCAGTCTCTCCACAAACACCACCAATGACAGCTGACTCACTACTATCCAGGACAAGTCATTCCAGGGTTGGGCAGAAAATCTTAACTATTAATGAGCCAAATGAGAACCACTTTACCCACCGGCACCCACTGGCTGCTGGAGCCATGTGACCCTTCAAGTACTTCGTTTGAAGACAACTTGCATATCCCACTTTTCAGCATTAAACCTTGCCCAAAGCACAGTGTCCTAAAACAAGGGGATCTGGGGTGCAGCTCAGGGGTACAGTGTGTACTTAGCATGAGTTCAATCCCAGCTCAAAAAACCAAAACCAAACTTGGTAGAAGTTTCTCTTGTTCATTAGAGGTTGCTTTCTGGCAAGTCTTTCCTTTCCAGTCCTTCCATGAAAAGATTCCATTATCTTGGGGTCTTTCCATCCCATCCACACAGCACAAAGAGACCCTCATGGGGGTTTGTGGCCACTTCTGGAAGTGCTTGATATCCCTGTTACACTCCATAGGCCAGATCTCAGCCACATGGCCCTAATCTAACTGCAAGGGAGGCTGGGAAATCTAGTTTGGCAGTACACAAAGGAGAAAGAGGCAGAATTGTTAAGCATCTGGCTAGTCTCTGACAGACAACTCTCCAAGACACTTCCACTTAAACCCTTCACCTTCCTGTACCTTCATTTGAACAAAATCTTCCAGTGTGATACCTGGATTTGAAGTGAGAATAAGGCTGTCTGGCCTGTTCCAAGGAGAAAAGCGTCATTTTCCTCTCCCGTCACTCCTGGCAAGCACATCATATGGCTGATGTATATTATGCAAATTGCTGCTGAGCTACAACTTCTCCATCCTTCTACAGAGCAGTGAACTTGTGGGGCCAGTGGAAGCCATGTGTAATGGGCGGGAAGTAGGGGATGCAGGGCTGGACCAAGTTACCAAGTTGGGGATAACCTAGTACATGAATAAGCACCAGTAGAACATTTCCAAAATGTTTTGGCTTGATGCCAAAACCGAATTCTGCTATCACTATTGCAAAACCAAAGTTCTATGCATGTTTTCCCCCTTCCCCAGTATGAGAAGAATGCTGGCATCTTTTCCATAGTGATGGTTTCTTGTTGCCACCCAGAGTTCAAAAATGTCAGGATACCATCTTCATCAAAAGTCCCTGTGACATGGAACTCTGAGGTCCTAAATCAGGAAGCAAAAGTTGTAATCAGAGAAGACCTGGGAAAGCTGCAGGTGGGCTCAGTGCACTGAGAAGTCACAGAGGGAGGACCCGGTGCTTACTTGGGGGTTATCACCTGATGCCACCAATACACGTGCATGCCCTGCAGGTGGGAACCCTGCCAGAGTGACAGGGTGATCTGGGCAGAGACCCAACCCCAACTACTGCACTTCTGCCCAGGGGCTTCACCACACCCCTGCAAAAGGAGTATTGGAAGGTAACTCCAGAACCACTTTACTATACTTATGCTTTATCGGAGTGCAAAATGTTATGTTAATTTTTACATCATGTGTTTATTCTTTACAATGAATGCCCCTTAAAAAAATCAAACTAGGGGTTGGGGATTTAGCTCAGGGGTACAGCACTTGCCTAGGAAGTGCAAGGCCCTGAGTTTGATTCCCAGCACCAAAAAAAAAAACAACAACAAAAAAAACCAAATCAGACATTTCTAAGGAAATGAAATAAAGCAAGCCTGATAAACAGTACGGCCCTAGCTGGGTCTGCCCCATCATCCTGATGAGTGGCTGTCGCTCAGCAGGATATCACACAAGATGCTGTCCTGGCGCAAGATGTAAGAGTGGAAGGACATGGTGAATGCTTTCGTTCCTGAGTCCGTTGGAAAATGTGCAATGCAGGGTTGTGAACGAGACCAGGATGTGCTGCCTAGGGGACCTCTGTGACCAGCCCAAGTCCTGGTCAGCCTGATCCACCCTCGGGCTCCTGGGCTGCAGCTGCCCTCCTGGGCTGGTCAAAGTGTCTGGTTCAGGATGAGTGAATGGGGAGGAGGTGGACGAAGTATGGAGGTAAAGGGATGTGAAGACCAGAGGGGAGGCAATGGTTGGAAAGATCACTTGCCCAAGTAAAAAAAATGCTGTTTGAGAAAGAAAGCCTTCCAAAGGTATAAATATTTTGGTGGTAGTGAGTAAACCTTCCACAAAGCTCAAATGTTTTGTAAACACACATTCCACATCTGTGCATTTTACTCTGTCTTAATTAGCCTAGGGGATTATTCCTGGCCTTAGTGATGCCTTTTCTCTGCCTAGTGGTTAATTGTTCACGGTGACCCTATAAGTGATGGGCAAGAAGATTCTCAGAGCTGACCACATGGGTGGCTTGAACGGGCCAATGTGAAGGGGTCAAGTGCCTCTCTACAGCATCAGCTACAAAGCAAAAATTCTAAGACCTAAAGAAATGTCCCTGGTTGACACCATCAGCCCAATTTGCCCTGTTTCCTCCCAGGAAGAGGGAATGCGGTTTCCCAGGCCCCTGAGTGTGCTGCTCACCCAGGGCCAGCATTAATCTGCAAGGCTACTGTGGGAAGAAGCTGGGGCTGCTGGGGAGCTGCTGCCTAGATGCAGGCCTCGCCATCTCACAGGGCTTTGCACATGCGCAGCACAATCACACGTGCCCTGTGGTGACGTCCATTAACCTCTGGATCATCTTGGCATGGACACCATGGAAGGGCAGCCCATCCACCTCCATGCCCACAATACCTGAGACTCCACTTCAGACTTTGTGGTGTACCGGGATGCCCAACATTTTTTCTTCCTGGAAAAATCAAAAGAGGCAGAGGTAGAAGTTGTGGAGGAGGAAGGAAAAGAAAGAAATGCACACATCTCCAAGCGGAGAAAGAGGCTTTGACTTGATGTGTCTCTGAAAAACAGAGTTTCCTTGTCATCCCAGCTACTCAGGAGGCTGAGGCAGGAGGATCAGAAGTTTAAGGCCAGCCTGGGCAACTTAGCAAGACTCGGTTTCAAGAGGAAATTGAAGAAAAGGGGGCAGGAGGCAGCTTAGCACTTGCCTAGCATGCACAAGGCCCTGAGTTCAATCCCCAGTATCAAATTTTTTAAATTAAAAATACTAATGTTGGGGTCAGAGATTTTGCTCAAGTGGTAGAGCACTTGCCTACCAAGTGCAAGGCCCTGAGTTTGATCCCCAGCACCCCCCATACTAATGTCACTGGAAGGTTTATGATGAAAAATAAACATGTATCATGCCTCGTTGGCTGCCAAACTCACTCCCCAGAAGTCATCATTCACAGAGGTCAGGCTGTTCCTTCGTGTTACCTGCATTTTCTTACAAACACTGACAATTCATCCTCCAGCAGGTGTGGTATGGGCCACGTCCTGCCAACCCAGCCCTGCCCAGCCCTGGATGACCCACCAGCAGCCTGAGTGTGCCAGAGGCCCCCGTTTCCCCGAGATCCCACCCTTAGCCTCCTGCAGCCCGTGTGCCAAGTCCAGGCATTGCCCAGCATGGATGAGGGAGAAGCTAGAGGGAGCAGAGCTGCGGAGAAAACAGACCAGGGCCCAGAAGCAGAGTGGCTCTAGGACCAGGCAGATCCAATGCGGGTCTTTCCTGGCAGGGTTCTGACAGAGAGCTGTGTCTTGGGGTCCTCACCTGTGAGACAGGGATGTTGCCGATAATGAAAGCAGTGATGCCCTCGTCAGAGGCTATTGTAAGGATTAAACAAGATAATGGAAGTAAAGCATCTAGCACGGCCCTTGGCACACAGTACATGCTCACAAAATGAGGCTGATTATTAAAGGCAGGGCTGGGGCTCAGGGCCTTTCTTCCTTTGACTCACTTGGTGGTTAAGGAGAAAAAAGATTTGATCCCTTGATCTCTCTCTCTCCCGTTCCCTCAAAAAATAAGGTCCCCAAGAATTGTCTGTCTGAGCCACTATGTGTCTGATCTTGGTCGAACAGCTCAGGTCCCTCCGAGGACGGTGGGTCACAGACGGCATCAGGCAGGAGGGGCAGAGTTCAAACAGATCCTCCCCGCTCCTCCACAGGCAGAGGCAGAGGTGAGACAGGAGACCAAAGGACGTAGGGCCGGTGGGAGAAGGCACTCACCTTCCCGCTGAGCATTTTCTCATCTATTCTACCCTCTATCAGTTTTATTGAGCAGCCACGGGGCCAGGTCCTGAGCCAGAGATACAGGAGTCAGGGTGACAGAGCCCTGACCCCGGGGGGTTCCCATCTAGATGAGTAAACAGGCAGTCGCAGCACACGGGGGTCACAGCACAGAGTGGGGACACCCAGTAGAGCTTATTGTGGGCTGCCTAGGTGAGACTTAATGGAAGACAAGTATTATGGCCTGAATGTTTGTGTTCTCCAAAATCAATACATTGACATGCTAATCCTCAGTGTGATGGTATTTGAAACTGGGGTCTTAGGGAGATAACAAGGTTAAGATGAGGTCATGAAGGTATGGACCTCAAGATGGAATAGGACCAGAGCGTCTCTCTTTAGCTCCACTACACCACCACACAGCAAGAAGGCCATCAACTACAACCAGGAAGAAAGCCCTCACTAGAGAATGAAACCTGCTGGGGGAGAGGATGGGGAGGAAGTGGACAAATTATCAGGGGTGAAGAGGCTTGAAGGCCAGAGGGGAGGCAATGATTGGCACCAACCTTGATGCTGGGTTTCCCAGCCTCTAGAACTGTGTGGACTAAATGTCATTTAAGCCACAACCGTCTACTGTGTTTTGTTCTAGTTGCCTGAGATGACTAAAACAATGAGTGAATAGGGTCAGAGGTAATGAAAGAGCAGAAATGAGCCCAGTGAGGGCCCTTGAGGACACTTAGGAAAACTTTAAAATAATGAGTAAAGTGTTGTCAAGTGTTGGCAAATGTCACCTTGGAACAGCTGGGCAGAAAGCCTGAGTTTCCATTCTGCTCTGGGGGCCAGGGGCGATGTTCTTCTGTGGAGGGAGGCCCAGGGCATGTGCACTTTCCCACATGAGCTCATTGTCCAATAGCCCCTTCCCTGGGGCTGCGCAGCGCAGAATGGCATTTCCCACTCTTGGTGCCCTTTGTCTGGGCTTTATTCCCCCACTTCTCTTCCCCATTGGTCACATCCTGTCTTTGAGGGGGAATGCATCAGGGACTGTGGGACCATTTCCTCCAAGCTTGCTGCCTGCCCTCATCATCTTCATCCTTCTGGGGTCCAGCGAGGACCCACGAAGGGTCTTGGAGTCCTCAGGGTGCGTGTGACCAGCCAACAGGTCAGGAAGTGGTTGCCATTCAGCCTCTAAGGGTCCCAGGGATCAGCTGGGCCAACAGCTACGATGCACATTTCCAGGGGTCACTGAATGGCCACTTCATCTTCTAGGAAGTATGTAGGGGTGATGGTAATTGGGAAGGAGGCCTGAGGCAGGGGCAGCTGCCTGGTCCAGGCTGAAAGAGGCAGTGGGGTAGGAGAGAGGGACAGAGGACTACAATGAGGCTATGTGTAGAGGGACTGGGCCCTGCTTGATGTGGATGGGGAAGGAGGCCCCAGGGAGACTTGTGGGCTTAGAACCTAAGCATACGGGCACCTGCTATTAATTCCTACCGGAGTATGTTGGGCTGGTAATTACAGGATGTGATGCTGCTTTAAAGTGTGGTGAAAAGCTGGGTGTACACCTACAGGCCCGGCTACTTAGGAGGCTGAAGAGGGAGGATTGCTCAAGCTCAAGAATTTGAGACTAATCTGGGCAACAAAGTGAGACCCCTATCTCTGCAAATCACAATAAAACAAAGTTGTTATGGCTTATATCTAAATGTTTCCCAAAGCCTCATGCTCTTATAGATGGGGCTTTTGGAAGCGACCCAATCATTGGTGTGTGGATCATGGGTGTTACTAGATTAGTCACTGATTGATTTAGCACAGTTCTGGGTGTGGGTAATGGATTTATTGAGGAGAGAAGACCCACCATGGGCATGGGTGGCACCAACCAATAGGCTTGCATTGTGGATGGAGTAAAAAGGGAAAGAAGGAAGTCATGCTGCTTCCTGCCTGCCCTGCCATGAACTGTTTCTCTCTGTGATGCTCCTCTGCCATACCGCCCTGGTTTAGAGCCAGCTATGGACTGAAACCTCTACAAACTTTGAGCTAACATAAACCTTTCCTCCTTTAACTTGTGGGTGTTGGGTAATTTGCCCCAGCAATGAGAAAGTAACTAAGACAAAAGTAGAGCAGGATAAGGAGCCTTCTGGAAAGTCAGGACTGTTCTGTAGCTTGATCTCAGTGGTAGCTGCATGGGTGCATATGTGTTAGTCACTTTCTCATTACAGATACCCACAATTTAAAGGAGGGAGGTTTATTTTGGCTCACGTTCTTTAGAGGTGGCTGTCTCCAGAGCAGAAGTAAAACGGAGAAAGGGCCTACTGCAGAGGAGAGCTGTTCATGTCATGGAGCCAGGAATCAGAGAGAGAAGGGAGGAGCCAGGGAGGGAGATACACACTGCTGGCCCAGGCTCCCAGGACCCTCCTTGTCCAGCCAGGTCCCACCACCCAATACCAAGCCAGCTGTAGTGCCCGCATAATCCAATCACCCTCCACAAGCTCTGCCTCTGAGTGCATAAAGCTTTGGGGGGAAATCCAAACAAAAAATGTAACAGCATACCTGTGTAAATATTTATCCAACAAGTTAGTTATACTTTAAAAAAAGTTATAAGGAATAGTGGGGTGGCATGAAAGTGCCAAAGAGAATAGGAGCCCAGGATGAAGCCAGAAGCCATGTTCCTGCCTCTCCGCATCATTCATTCATCAACTTGTCCAACATTCATTCATTCATTCATTCACTCATCCTTCCATCAGTTCTTCCTTCCTTTTCTTCTGTCCATCCATCTGTCCATTATCCCTCTATCCAACATTTCCTGAGTGCCTTCCTCGTGCCAGGCCCTGAAGTAGGACAAATAAGCTGTCATTTGTTCCCTCCCTCACTCTGCCCCAGGCATGTCCATAAAGGGATCCTATTCCGCTTCTGACTCTGAGCTGGTGGAATCTCGCAAATGGAGGGGACGAGGGAAGTGGCCAGGCTCTCAAGGTGCACACACCTGTGCTCACGTGTGCTGCTCATGTGTGCAAGATGGATGAGAGTACAGCAGCTGGAGCCTAGCCAGAGCCCTTGGACCCCTCTTCAAGGCAGTCTGCTGAACATAGACTCAGCGGCTGTGTGATAGTTCCCTGTCTGCTGGGTTGAGGCGGGAAGTCCAGGAGACCTTTGTTTATACCATAAGCTCCACTTCCCATAAGGCCTCCTGTTCCTTGGCTCATCTAACCTTTGGCAGAGTCCCTGAGTTCAATTCCCAGTACTACAAGACAGAAAAAAAAAAGTATGTGAACCAGGCGTGGCAGGGCACATCTGTAATTCCAGCACTTGGTAGGCTGAGGCAGGAGGATTGAGAATTTGAGGTCAGCCTGAGCTACATAGCAAGATCTTACCCAAAAAAACTGCATCTGTGCCAGGCATGGTGGCATATGCCTATAATCCCAACACTCTGTGAGACTGAGGCAGGAGGATCACGAGTTTGAGGCTAGCCTGAGCAACTTAGCAAGATCCTGTCTCAAAACAAAATTCTAAAAAGGGCTGGGGAGGTAGCACAATGATAGAGAGCTTGCCTAGCATGAGAGGGCCCTGGATTCAACACAGACAGACAGACACACACACACACACATACACACACAACTATACCTGCACTGAACACCTACCAACTTTTCCTTGTCACTCTTCCCTAAATGAGACAGTATAAGAGTCATCTGCACAGCATTTACATTGCATTAGATATTATATGTTACCTAGAGCTGATTCAAATGCACAGGAGGGTGCGCGGGGTCACACGCAGACACTACACCGTTTCATACGAGGGTCTTGAGCATCCACAGAGTTTGGTATCAGAGAGGGGGCTGGAACCAATTCCCTGTAGACACCGAGGGACAAGTTGGCCTCTGGCAAGGTCTGGCAATTCTGTCCCCCTCTCCCCAGGCCTGCTAACATTTCCTCTGCGGCTCGGGACCAGTCGGAGGCCACCGTCTGCCACCACTGGGAGAAGCCCCCAGGCTGGGGACCAGAGTGGGCAGGGTGTGTCCTGAATAGTGGCAGCCACTCCTGCCACAGTCACCATCAGACCCCTGCAAATACAGAAGACTCTGCTTACAGGAAACTCACAGCAGAGACAGGGACATCGCTCTGCCCAACCAATCAAGATTTGTCACCAGCTCAGGCCGTGGCTCCACCCAGCACCACTGATGACTCAGGGACCCCCACGGAGTGACTTACAGAACTCTAGTGCGACGATTCTGGTTACTTTCCCCCTGCACATGGCACTGTTTCTTGTCCCTGCACCTTTGCTTAGTGGGTCCTGCTGCCCACCCTTCTTTCCTGGGTCACCCCCACCCCCATCCTCCCAAGACCCATCTCAGGGACACCTCCTCCAGGCAGCCTTCCCTAGTCCCCCTGAATGAGCTCAGTGTGTTCTCCATGTCCCCTCAGTACTTGTAGGGCACACTGCATTCTGGTTCCTAAAATGCCCTGCCCTGTGTCACTCCCCAGTGGTCCCCGAGTTCCCTTCCCCAGGGCCTGTCTGACGCCTCACTGCCACCCAGAGCAGCCTGCGCCTGGCACCCAGGAGAGGTCAACACACATCCTTCTGCTTCTGCTTTAAAAACCTGCCTTTCTAGTGCCTTCCTAGGGTGCTGCATTGTGCATGTACCAATGAAGGACTGGGTGGAAATGCAAAAAGAAGAATTTTCCATCCCTGGAGGGTGTGTGGGGGGCTGTGTGGACTTGGGGTGGGGCTGGTGCCTTTGTGTTTGTGTGAGTCAGGAGTCATGTGGGAGGCACCCTGTGTGCTTCTTTCCAGCTCAGATTCAGGAAGTGTAAAGAAAGCACGCGAGACCATTTCCCTGAAAATGTCACTGATACAGCTGTGGGAGGCCTGCACCCGCCCTCCTCCAGTGCCTGGGCAGCCTCAGGAACTGGGAAACTTCTGAACCACATGGGGAAACCCCAGAGTCTGGCGTCCGACAGACTCAGGTCTCAGCTCTGCCTCTTTTCTAGGTGGTCCTGGCACCTGTCAGATCCCAGCTCCTGCCTCTGTAGAATGAACATGACAGCATTAATCTGGGAAGATGTGTGAATTAATCAGGGGGAGGCAGGTGGGAGGAGGAGACAGAATCAGGGAGGGAAAGATAGGCAGAAGGAACAAGGGAATAGGAAGGGTGAACGACAGCAGAAAAGAGAGACAGAGGAGAGGCAGCGAGGAGCTCTGGATGCAGAGGCTTGTGAGAAATGAGGGGCTTGGGCCTCAGCCCTTGGCTGGGCGGGAGACTTACCACAATTTCCTGACCTATCTCAGCTGCTGTCTGCTGAGCTCAACGCCCAGGAGACTCCCCATCTCCCCAGACCAAGCCTCTTCCCAGCCTTGGAAACCACCCTCTAACCTGGGGTCACCGAGCATGTCCCGAGGGAGTACCTAGGGTGGGTTGGGAACTCAGACTCTGACCACCTCTGACCTCCTGCAACAGGAGGTGCTGAAATGACTCGCTGGCATCTAGAATTTGAGAAGCCCAGCTCTAGCAAAGCTCTGTGTTCATTCCCTGATTCAGCAAGCATTTCCCAGTCCCATCACTGGGTCTCCCTCTGCGCATCACTGGGAAAGCAGACTTGGCTGCTGATCTCCAGGAGTTCATTTTTTATTGTTTACCAACCTATGCCTTTTGGGGAACAAGCCTGGAGAACAAGTGAAGCCCATATGCATGACACGGGTACCCGAGACTGGCTCAGACTGGCTGGGAGTGGCACTGGGATCGGCAGACCAGCCTGGCCCAGGGACCTGTCCCCACACCCCTGACTGGGGACCCTGCGTCACAAGGCTTCCCCCTGGCAGGTGGGGCAGCTGGCTGGGGCCAACAAGTTCTTCCTCACCGAACTGACATTGCTCGTGGAAATGCACCACCTTTCGGCCGGCTTTTTCCCTGAAGTGGCTGAGGGTTGTCTGTCCCTTGTCCCCAGGAAGTCATTTGGGTGTGGTGTGTGAGGGCCCAGGTGCCCCCTGGTCGTGTCTCTCGCAGGTCAGACAATCAAGCGCCCTTCGCCATGTTCCCAGCCCTCCCATCTGCCATTCACTCACAGGCAAAGTTACATCTAACCCAAGATTTAGAAGTAGTCAGGCCTTTGGCCCCAATTTTTTTTTTTTAAATCTTACTGTTACGTTTGCAGTACATATTATTTACATTCATTTTGGGGAACTGGTAGATATGTATATCATATCTTGATCATTTTTGACCCCTTTTCTCCCCTTCCCTAGTTTCCCCCTCTTCCTTTCCCGTCACTCCCCTCCCCACTCCAAAACATCTGCCTCTGTTTCCTACCATCTTTCTTTTATTTTACTCTTTATTTTGGGTTTCTCATATAAGAGGAACCATGCAATATTTAACTTTCTGTGTCTGATTTATTTCACTTAACATCATGGGCTCAAGATTCATTCATTTTCCAGCAAATGGAATGAGTTCATTCTTCCTTATGGCTGAATAATATTCCATTGTATATATATATGCCATATCTGCTTTATCTATTTGTTTGTTGATTGGCATCTAAGCTGTCTCCAGAGTTTAGCTATTGTGAATTGCACTGCCATACACATAGGTAAGCATGTGTCACCATAGACAGTATGGTGACTTTAACTCTCAGGAATATACCCAGAAAGGTATGGCTAGGTCAAATGGAATTTCTACTGCTAGCTTTTTGAGGAATCTCTGTGCTGATTTCCATAGTAGTTGTACTAGTTTACAATCCCACCAACAATGTAGAAGGTTCCTTTTCCCCACACCCTCACTGGCATCTGTTGCTTCCTGTGTTCTTGGTGACAGATAGGCATTCTGACTGGAGTAAGATGGAATCTCAGAGCAGTTCTGATTTGCATTTCCCAAATGGTGAAAGATGCTGAATATTTTTTCATATGCTTACTGGCTGTCTGTGCTTTGGGGAAATATCTACTCAGTTCATTTGCCTTTTTTTTTTTGGTGCTGGGGATTGAACTCAGGGCCTTGCGCTTGCTAGGCAAGCACTCCAACCACTGAGCTAAATCCCCACCCTAATTTGCCCATTTTTTGATTGGCTCATTCGATTTTGGGGTTCTTTTTTTTTTTTTTTTTTTGAGTTCTTTAGATAGTCTAGACATTAGGCCACTACCAGAAGAGCAGCGGGCAAATTTTTTTTTTCCCATTCTGTAGGTTGTCTTTTCACCCTGTTGGTTGTTTCATCTGCTGGGCAGAAGCTTTTTCATTTGATGTGATCCCATTTGTTGATTCTTGGTATTATTTCCTGTGCTACTGGAGTTCTGCTGAGGAAGTCCTTGCCTATGCCTGTGGTTTCAAGTGTTTCTCCGATGCTATCTTCTAGTAGTTTCTGTATCTAGGTCTTCAATCTGTTTTTTGATGTTATTTTAGTGCAGGGTGAGAGGAATGAGTCTAGTTTCACTTTTCTGCATGTGGATAACCAGTTTTACCAAGAGTATTTGTTAAAGAGGCTATCTTTTCTCCAGTGTCTGTGTTCTGGTCCCTTCGTTAGAGATTAGGCGGCTGAAGATGCACGGGGCTGTTTCTGCGTCTTCTGTTCTATTTCGTCCGTCTATGCATCTATCTTAGTGCCTGTATCTTGCTTTTTTGTTACTATTGCTTGTAGTATAACTTGAAATCTGGTATTAGGATACTTCCTATTTTGCTTGTTTGCTCAGGATTGCTTTGGCTGCTGTGGGTCTCTTCGGGTTCCACATAAATATTAGTATTTTTTTTTCTAGTTCTGTGAAGAATGTTGTTGGTATTTTAATAGGAATTGATAGATCTTTTGGTAATATGGCTATTTTAATGATAGTAATTCTGCCTATTGAGCCATAGGGGATATCTTTCCATTTTGGGGGGGGTGGTGCTGGGGATCGAACTCAGGGCCTTGTGCTTATAAGGCAAGGCAAGCACTTTAAGCACTGAGCTAAATCCCCAGCCCCTGCTTTTTTTTTTTTTTTTGAGTTCTTTGTCTGGAAATTCATCCACTTCAGTGTCTGTGAGATCCACTTTTTGGGAGTTATGAATATTTGTAGGCATCTCATTGTCTTGTTTTCTCATGATTGTTGTGTTTTTGTGTTGAAGGTTGTGATCTGAATGGACAGAAAGCTCTGCCACTCTAGTAGATATGTCTTCAGGAAGTGGATTTCTCCCCCTCGATGGCTTTGGGAATGATTCAGCGTGCTGATGCCTACTCAACCTCTGCAGAATACTAGGATCTGTCCCTAGCACTGCACTGCAGCAAGAGAATAATTACCAATAGCAGCAACATCCAAAGAGACAATCGTGTACCAACACACAATATCAAACTTGCTTAAACAGTTTTCAACTCTTTCAATAGCCCAGGGAGACTAGGAAATAGTAATGATGGAGAATAGACTGTGAATTAGGAGAAGAAGGAAGAAAGGAGAGGGGACAGAGAAACAAAGAGAATATAAGAAAGAATAAAAAATAAGTTTTGATGGTATTATTTTAATGCCCAGAAAAAAGGAGGGGAGAGTAGAGTTTCGAGAGGTTATGTGTGGTGGCAGAAAAAAAAAAAGAAAAGGGAAGGAAATATAAGTTAAGAACTTAACCATATATTACCGGGTAATGGAGGCCTTGTTTAGAAAGATCTCTACTCTTTTGCTACACAGGGAACATCAAAGAGAGAAGGATAATATGGCAGGCTACAGAAAACTAAACATTAATACCATTTAGATTAATACTAATAGTGTATACTGAGAGAAGCAGAAAGGGTGTAAGGCAAAAAAAAAAAAAAGAAAGAAAAGAAAAGAAAAAGAAAAAAATAGAAGAAGAAAAAAATACAAAAGAGGGGGAGAGCAGAGAGAGCAGGCATTGTACGTGGAGGAGTGTAGAGAAAGCAAGAGAAGGAAGGGACTACAGCCAGAGGGGAGAGAAGAGGTAAGGCGATTACATCCAGTTGTCAACTGACTGTCTAAGAAAGTTAAATATGCTTAAGAAGTGACATTTGGTATGGGAATCTATGACTAAACCGCTTAGCATGTTAGGCTACTAAAGCAGAAAACTGATACAGTAGCTATAGATAGATGATAGATAGATAGATATAGATAGATACAGATATGCCAAACCTAATGACATTCAACAACAAACTGAGAGATGAGCAAAGAAGAGAGAGAAATGGAAAAATATATACACGTATAAAAACAAACAAACTAAACAATTAAGAAAATAAATGAAAAAGGAAGACTATCGCTCTCTTGGTCCGGATGAAATCCCCGAGCAGACCTTCACCGTGGCTATCTTCGGTGGCCACATTCAGGAGCCTGTCGTGTTCCCAGGGACACGGACTGGGGGCAGAGCCACTCCCCTCGGTGTCTCAGCTGGGGTCCCAGGCCATGCACTGCCACAGACTCCACGACAAGCACCGTGCCTTCCTCTCTGTCACTGCATGTTTGGCTCCCAGCTACGGTGGGGTTCTCTCAGTTCCCAGTCTCCCTCCCCCAGCCTATGATCTCAGCACGTCCAGGGGCCCCGCAGGGCACAGCCCTACCCCGATATAAATGCTTTTCCTCCACCCCAATGCTCCTGCAAGCCAGCTGCCTATTTTGCGCAAGCTTGTGGTTCCTGCAGTGGACAGTGCCGAGGGAGGGTGGCAGGAGGGAACAGAAGCCAGACGGCCCCTCATCACTCCTAGTGTCCATGGCTTCTGCCTTTGCCTTGGTCCCCTGAGTCTCTCTCGGGGTCATGGTCACCTCAGTGCTGGGTGAAGTGGAGATGCGCACCTGAGCCACGGGTGTTGAGGTGGCGATCGTAACTTCTAGCTCTGACCCAATCCTCCCTAGTTCTCTGTGGTTCAAATTTCCCACAGCGCCCGCCCAGTGGAAAGTGACCCTCCTTCACGCAAATATCTCAGGCTCCATCCCGCAGCCCAGCAGCAAGGTCTCTGGAATCCGCCTGCCCTGTGGTGGTGGTGGCTGGGATGAGTGCTAAACTGGCTTCCACCTCCAAGGGTGTTTTACAAAATGACGGTCTCTAGATCTGTAGGGTGGCAGCTCGGTTCTTACTCTGGCCTCCTCTACTTCTGTCTCTCACCTGTTTGCTATTTTGCTCAGGTTATACTTGCACGGGGGGTTTGCTACCTCCTTGTGCAGCTGCACAACCACTAACCTGGGTGAGTGCCTTAGATGTAGCGAGTGTGCGGCTTGCTCCAGACCACACGCTGGAATCTCCGCCCCTATTTCCCAGGCTCAAACGCCCCCGGCACATTCGCCAAGGAGGTGCCTCTGGGGGGACTGACCTCACCTGTGCCCTGTAAAGTGGGCCCACCAGCTTCTCCTCTGGGTGGCGAGGTCCCATCGCTGGCTGGATCTGGAATCAGTGTCAGGGCAAGACCCGCTCCAGGAGGGCTGTGCAAAGTGAGGCCCGGGGAATCGCCTCGCTGCTCAGACCCCAGGACTGGGGGCAGCACTGCCAGCACCATTTTCAAAACTGGCCACCTCTCTTGAGTTTCCCACCTGCATATGTGGATTCGCACAGGTCAGGCACACATGAGCTCACGCCCTTCCCTGCCCTGGGCTACAGGACACACCTGGAATGCGCACACAAGGATTTCAGACAAAGCTACACAGTGGATGCTGACGCCCCAGCGCAAAGTCCGGCAGTGGCTCCCTACTGCCTCACGGGTAGAATCCTCAGCGAAGAAGTCTGGCTCTCTTGAATCCCTCTGACACAATCCTCTTCCCAGGGCTTCTTAAAGGCCCCAGCCTACTCAGAGAATTGGACAAAACCCTGAACCCTGGCCCGGAAAAAAGCATGTGAAGGAACAGTTTTGAAAACTGTTTTGGGGGGCTTATGGTGCCGTTTCTGACCCCTACCACATCCCACACCCACAGCCCTCTGTCTCAAGAGCTCTCACTCACCTGCGCCAGCAGGAAGCCTGGCCTCACCCCCCAGGCCTGCCCCTGCCATTCTTCCCACGTGCAGGGCCTCCCATCCTATCTGACAGGTTCCTTCCCACCCACAGGATCCTTTTCCCACCTTACCTGCCCCACATCTTAGCACCTGTCTCACCTGAGAACTTTAGCACCCTCACTGGGTTGTCAATTCTCAGAAGGGACGGTAAGGATGCCTACTGACCCCTGCCACATGGTGTCTCTCATAGTTCAGGCCTTCAGTTCTTCCAACAGTGCTGACTGCCCCCATTTTGCAGATGAAGAAACTGAGGTTCAGAGTGGTTAAGCAACTTGCCTAATGTCAAGTAAGAAGGGAGCTGGTCACTCAAAGCAGGTCTTACATATGATTTAGGAGCAGTGGCTGAAGGATGAAGGAGTGTCTGTTCCCCACCCAACATCCAGTCCAGCGGGGACACCTTGCCTCAAGGCCGGTTCTACTTTGAGCTTTTGACAAACGGCATGGTTCTTGCCCTCAGCTTATGGCTTGGAAAGTCAGGCCAAATTGTTCCTCATTGGCAGCCTGTGGGGTGTGTTACCTTAGTGACAGATGGCAGGGCCCGAGTCCAGCTCTGATCCACAGGTGCTCTGGAGGGTCCAACTGCCTTCCTCAGGTTAACGTTCGTGGGCCTCACATGAGTTCAGGATGTACAGCGTGCAGGCCAAGGCGCAGCTGCCCCAGTTAGAAATACCTACAACAACAACAAAAATAGACTCCGTCACAGAACTGTCACCGTTCTGTGGTCCGTCAGCTTGCTCCAGGCAACAGAACTCTTTGGGAAGCATGGTCCCAGACCAGAGACACCAGGGTCACCTGGGAACTTGTGATGATGACAAATTTGTGGGCCCCCAGCCAGACCTGTAGAATCGGAAGCTCAGCAGGGCAGGAGGGGAGCAAGTGGGGTTTTAATGAGCCCTCCAGCTGAGTCTGAGGCAAGCTGACATTTGAGAACTGCGGCTCGAAGCCATTTGGTTTGTGTCCTGTTAACTATCTTTGTAACTTTCCCGTAGCTGGGACAAAATACCTGCATCTTAAAGGAGGAGAGGTTTGTCTGACTCAGCTTCATAGATTCGGTCTACGGTTGGCCTCCTCCAAGGCAGAACGATATGGCGGAGGAAAGCAGTTTTTTGATATGGAGGGAGAAGCAGAGAGAAGGGAGGACCCAGGACAAGAACACGCCCTCCACACCTCACCCCTAGTGACCACCTGTCCCACCAGGTGTCATCTGGCAACACATTTAGCTACTGAACTCCGCAGAGGATGAAGCCTGTAATGAATATAGTGGCCCCGTGATCCAATCGCCTTCTGAGCACATGAGATGGGGGGGTGCATTTTATATCTAAACTGTAACAACAGTCATGAGAGAAGAAGGGACCCACTGCAAAATTCTCCACATGAAAACCCCTCCCAGTGGCTGTCCTGAACCTCCCGGGCTGCAGGGAGGCCCATCCTCCCACCCCACTTCATGTGCTTGAGGCTCACACCTAAGTCAGCCTCAGACTTCCCTTTCTGTTCAGTGGGCCGGGCCCTAATGTCTTATTCCTCAGCCTGGGGACCCACTCACGATCTCTTCTCTGAAACCACCATGCACTCTCCATTCCAATGAAGAAGGATGGACCAGTGACAGCTAAGCTCTGGGTGCCGGGGCATCAAAAGAGAAAGGAGTGCCTAAGGGGGGCGGGGCACACAGCAGCCACAGGGAGGGGGGTCTGTCTATGAGCTGTTTGCAAAGGATCATGGGAGCCCCAAGGAGGGGTCATCTAATGAGGGACTGGTAGGCTGGGTACAGTTCTGCTGGAGGAGAGGCTGGGGTGGTGCTTCAGGATAGCAAACACAAACAAAACCCAGCGAGCACAAAGGCGTGTGACGTGAACATACAAAGCATATAGCAAACCAAAGTGGAGACCACGAGACAATCACGATAGAGTATTTCATGGATTCTAAGACATCTTTTGGTTACATTTACATATCTTACAGTTGTCATTGGCTGTGTTTTTTTCCCTTTATTTATTTATGGTATTGGGGATTGGACCCAGGGCCCTTGTGCAGATCAGACCTTTTGAATTTTTCTTTTTAGTTTGAGACAAGGTCTTGCTAAGTTATTAAATTATCCAGGCTGGGTTAAAACTTAGGATCCTCCTGCTCCAGCCTCCCAGACTGTGCACTACCATCCCCTGTCTGTGTTTTCCTTTCTTAGTGGTTCTTTAAAAAAATGGTAATTCTTGTCACTGATGGTATCTTACACTTAATGGAAGAGAGCAACTTGCTTTAAGTGAATATTTACAATCTGTGGTACTGTCAGAAACCCTTACATTGACTAGTTCCTGGAATTCTGTGAGGTGTATAATTATTATTTTCTTTTGAATAACTGGAAAACAGACACAGAGAGGTGAAGTGACTTACCAAAGGTCACACAGCTAGTAAGTTGTAGCCCTGAGATGTGACTCAGACTCCTCCCATCTTTGAATCATTGCCATCATTCATCTGAGTCATAAGCATACATAAGGGTAATATATATTATCCATATATCATAACTATATATTATATTTATATATTAGATGTCTAATAGAATCACTGTTGCTTTTATTTTGGACAAATTTTTACAGTTCTGGAAGAAAAATTATTCTATGTGCTGATGCTCTTTCTTTCTTTGTATAGGAAGTTTCTATCAAATTCTCCTTTTCTCTAAAGAACTTCTTTTAACATTTTTTGCAAGGAAGGACCAGTTGCAACAAATTTCCTCAGCTTGTCTGAGAAAGTCTTTATTTCTCTTTTGATTTTGAAGGACATTTTGCAGGATACAGAATTCTAGGTCGGGTGTTACCTCTCAACACTTTACAGATTTCACTCTATTCTCTTCTTGCTTGTATGGTTTATGAGGAGTCAGATGTTATGCTTACCTTTGTGTCTCTATAGGAAGGGTAGTTTTTTCTTTCAAGATCTTTCCTTTATCTTTGATTTTCTAAAGTCTTAATATGATATGCCTAGGTGAAGGTTTTTTTTTTTCCCCTTTTGGTTTTTGTTTGTTTTGTTTTGTTTGTTTGAAAGCTTTCTGAGCTTTCTGGACCTATGATTTAGTATTATTGCTTCAAATGTCATTTTTCTTTCCCTTGTTTTCTCCTTCTGGTATTCCCATTAGCATAAGTTACATCTTTTGCAATTG
The DNA here is from genome assembly GCA_004026905.1 of Hystrix cristata. Classification (NCBI taxonomy): domain Eukaryota; kingdom Metazoa; phylum Chordata; class Mammalia; order Rodentia; family Hystricidae; genus Hystrix; species Hystrix cristata. The sequence goes on along the minus strand of PVJO010021559.1, from coordinate 8,495 downwards.
TCCCACAGTTCTTGGATAGTCTGTTCTATTTTTATTTTTTTCAGCTCTTTTTTCCCCTTTGCCTTTTACTTTTGGGAGTTTCTATTGTCATCTCCTCAAGCTATTCTTTCCTCAGCTGCTTTCAGTCTATAATGAGCCCAGAAAAGATATTCGTCATCTCTAGTGGTATTACTGATCTTTAACGTTTACTGGGGCTGGGGAATTAGCTCAAGTGGTAGAGCACTTGGAGAACAAGCACAAGGCCCTGAGTTCGATCCCCAGCACCAAAAAAAAAAAAAAATTTACTTTGGCTCCTTCTTAAAATTTCCATCTCTCGCCTTATGTTATCCATCTGTTTTGTATTAGTCACTTTCCCATCACTGGGACAAAATCCCCGGCACCCACAATTTAAAGGAGGAGAGATTTTTTTTGGCTCACAGTTTCTACTGGGTTCAGTCCATGGTAAGCTGGCTCCAAAGCAGAAATGGCATGGTGGAAGGGTGTGACAGAGGACAGAAGCAGAGAGAAGAGAGCAGCCAGGGAAAAGAACACACCCTTCCAGGTCACACCCTCAGTGATGGCCTCTAACTAGACCCTACCTCCTAACTGCAGTGGAACTAATCCACTGATGAGTATAGTACCACACAATTCAATCACCTTTCAAACTCTTGAGATTCTTATGGGACATTTTAGATCAGAACCATAACACATATATTGCCTACTTTTCACACCAAATATTTTATCATATGAACCATATTTTTAAAAAAATTCTGCTCATATAATTCAGTCATTCCTGATACAGCTGACTGTGGTTCTGATGCTTATTCAGACTCTTCAAGCTATTTTAGTGGCCTTGTAATTTTCTGCTGAAAGGTGGACATGATGTACTTGGTAAAAAGAGGCCTTTAGTCTTTCAGTGAGTCCAACAATCACTTTTTTCATGACTATAATAAAATACCTGAGGCAGGCTACTTTTATAAAGAAAGATTTATTTTGTCTCACAGTTCTGGAGGCTGGAGGTCCAAGCAAGATGATGCCAGCTCTGTGAGCCTCTCCTCACCTACATAGAGCTGCATCTCATCAGGGCAGGAGCCTGTGTGTATCTCTGTCTATGTCTGTGTAGTCTTGTATTAGCCAGTATTCACTAGAGAAACAGATATAATCAAGATATATGAATATGTAAGAGCTTACAGATTGGCTTACAAGGGCTTCCTACAAAGTCAGATGTGGAAGAGTGCAGAGGGTCTGTCTGCGCACTGGAGATCCAAAGAGCCCAGCTGAAGGTCTGGAGCTCAAAAGGGTCCAGGTGAAGGTCAGGAGGTCTGAAGGATGTAGGCGAAGGTCTGGAGCTCCTCCAAAGGAACCAAAGCTTATCCAAAGAAGCCAGACCAGGTCTAGCCCTCTTCATTTCCCTTTTACACCATCCAGGTAATGGGCCTGGGGTGGATCTTCTACACCCAGGTGTAGAATTGCTAAGCCGATTTAGTTAAGCTTCTCTTACAAATTGACACAATCAATCAACCATCACAGATCTCTTTCTGCTTCCTTAAAAAAGCCACCAGGATCCAGTCACAGGGTCTCCACCTAATGACCTAATCACTTCCCCAAGGCCCCACCTCTAAAAACCACAGTTGGGTTGAGTTTCTACCCTCTTAATACCTTTAACATAGAAGAGGAAGACTTTGGGGATTAAACTCTGCATGAGTTTGGGGGGACAAACTGTATTCAAGCCGTAGCAGCATGCCTGTGTCCCTGCACTGTGAACTTTACCCAGTGCTTCTCAGTTTTGCTCACACCCCCTTGGCTGGAACACAGAAGCCACACAGGCTGGAGTGGGCATTTCCCTTCTCCCGAGTGGGTTTGTTCTGATAAAACCCCGGCAAGGTTGCTGTAAAATAGTTTCTTTGCAGGGCAGGTCTTGTTAAGGAGAACAGAATGTTTTTGGGTATTTAAAAATAGTTCCTTTTCCTCTCCCCTGCCAGAATCAGGAGGGGCTTGTCCTCTGGCATCCACTGTGAGAACCTGGTAAGGGCTCTTACCAGAGGTAAGGGCCCCAAGAGCATTTCAGACCCCATCCTGTGTGCCCTGGAATTTTTAGCTCCGTGGTTCGTCCACACTGAGCCTCCAGCAATTCCTCAATTACAGTTCAGGTCTTCCTACCCTGGCCCTGGTTTCCCAGGATGCTTTTGCTCTTCTCCAGGCTAATTTCGATCTTGAGATGGAAGAGAACCTTTCTCAGGTGTCTCAATTTTCCTGAAACTTGTGGTGAGGTCAAGGGAAGAAGGGCAGGCCCTGAAGGACATGGACATAGGAAAGGTTGGTCCTCCCGGGGAAGGGCAGCGGCAGGGAAGGGCAAAGGCAGGGGAGCCTGAGGCAGAAGTTCCTGGGAGGAGCGGTGGGAGGCCTCCTGCATCTCCAAACATTGACTGGATTGCTTGTCTGGCCATGCTGTAGGCACAGATGAAAGTGGTTAGAGACCTGACCTGATCTGATCCTAATGGCCCTCTCTCTCTCATCAACCTGTTCTGCAGCCCCCATGTTCTATCAGAGTACACTCTGGTACCTCTATTTACCAGAGCTCATTGCCTCCCAGCTGTAGGGCAGAAGCTCTGTGGAGCAGGGTCTTCCCTGCTATAACTCCAGTACCCAGAACAACACCTCGCACAGAGTAGATGTTTGTTGAATGACGGAATGAGTGGTAGTCAGAGACTGAGAACTGGGTCTGATTTATGCCCTGCTGTCCTCTGCATCGTCTTTCAGAGAAGAAGAGATTTGCACCTGGTCAGACTCCAATCCAGGTCCTTCAACCTGGGAGGCTGGTTCTGACTGGACAGCCATCTAGGTACTGACCAGCAATGATAGCAAAGTCGGCCTCCACGTCACATTGCCTCCAAGCAATGGCATCCCCATTTCATATGTGCCTCTTCACAGCTTCCTTCACTTTGCCTATCCCAAGTTCATTGCCCCTATCACTGACTTCTGCAGGGAAGGGGAACTGAGTCAGGACACAGGATTGGGGGTGGTTGTGAGGGAGGGTGGCTGCTTTACAAGTGCCTTGTGCCCTGTAGACAGCTTAGTGGTTGGCTCTGAATATATTTCATGACAACCAAGAGACAACACTTCCCCTCCAGCGATTCTAGAAATTTCTGTAGCTTGAAATGAGTCCAAGTTTGGAACTCACCAGAATGTGAGCAGGTCTCCCACTGGGTCACCTTCTCCTGTCACAGGAAATGCACCCTCTGCTGATGGGGTCAGGCACACAGGAGACAAGGGCATGGTGACATGCAGGGACTCCCCTTGAGTGTCTGTCATTCACTAAGCTCTGCTAAAGTTGTCACCAGATTGAAGGAGGAGACTAGGGTGTGGCCAACTGGCTGAGCAAGTGAGTGTGATCTGTCAATCATAGAAATCCAGGGCACATGCACCCAAGTCCTGCACCTGCGACCAATCAGGGAAGGCTACCTTCACTTCTTGTGGAGTGAAATCAAGCAGGGTTTTGATAGGATGGCCTAGATCTGATGTTGGAATGGGGGAATATAAAAGATGGCCGCCATTAACCCCACTGCCACCGTGCCTTTCTCAGTGGCCCACTCTCACCTGCACAGCATACTTCTTTTCCTACCTTTATTATTTTTTCTTTTTAATTTTATTTACCAAGAACATGTATTGGTACATTGTATACATAATGATCACATTCATCATGGTTAATTTGTACCTGTACATCATATATCTTGGTTTCCCTTCCACTCTCCCTCCCCTCCTTATTGACAACAGCTTTATTTACATTTTTCCATTTTTTACCCTTTTCCTTTCTATTCTTTTTCCCTTCCTTCTTCCCCCCATGCTAATTCTCCTCCCTTTTGCATATTATCTTTCTTTTACATAATATCTATTATACCTATTTGTCCTTATTTACACTTACAGTTTCCCATATTAGAGAAACAATTTAATATGTATTCATGTGTTCTGATTTATTTCACTTAAGAGTATGGTCTCAAGGTACATCCATTTACCTATAAATGTCTCAAGTTTATCCTTTTTTATGGCAGAGTAGTACTTCATTGTATAGAAAAACCACATCTTCTTTAGCCATTCATCAGTTGTTGGGCATTTGGGTTGTTTCCAAGACTTACCTATTACAAACTGTGTTACTATAAACATGGTTGTGCATGTATTGCTGTAGTATGATGTTTTTAATTCTTCTGGGAAGGTACCAAGCAGAGGAACAGCTGGGTCAAATGGAACCTCTAGTTGTAGTTTTTTGAGGAGTCTCCATACTGATTTCCACAGTGGCTGGACCAGTCTACATTCCCACCAACAGTGGAGGAGGGTTCCTTTTTCCCTGCAGCTCCGCCAGCATTTGTTATTGGTTGATCTTTTCATAATTGCTGTTCTTTCTGGAGTGAGATGGAATCTTAGCATTGTTTTAATTTGCATCTCTTGAATGACCAGTGATGTTGAACACTTTTTCATATATTTATTTGCCATTTTTATTTCTTCATCTGAGAAAAGTTTATTCATTTCAGATGCCCATGTTTGGATTGGGTCTTTAAATTTGGTGGGTCTGTTTTTTTTGAGTTCTTTACATATTCTAGATGTTAGACCTTTGTCTGAGGAAGAGCTGGCAAAAATTTTTTCCCATGTGGGATTTTGCCCCACTCTGTTGGTGATTTCTTTCGCTGTGCAAAAGTTCTTCAATTGAATATGATCCAAGCACTGATCCTTTGCGTTATTTCCTATGCAGTCTGAGTTTTGTTCATCAATTTTTTTCCTACACCTCTTCAAGAGTTCTTCCTATTCTATCTTCCAGAAGATTTAGTGTTTCTGCTTTAATGTTTAGATCTTTGATCCACTTCAATTTTAGTTCAGTATATGGTGAAAGACATGTATCTGGTTTTAGTTTTCAGCTTGTGGCAAGCCAATTTTTCCAGCACCATTTATTAAAGAGGCTATTTTTCTTCCAGTGAGGGAGTTTGGGTCCTTTGTCAAAGATGAGGTATTTGAGTGTGTTTGGGGTTGTTTCTGCATCTTCTAACCTGTTCCACTGATCCTTGGGTCTGTTTTTTTGCCAGTACCATGCTGTTTTTATCACAGTAGCTTTATAGTATAATTTCAGGTCAGGGATTGTGATGCCCCCTGCCATGCCCTTTTCCTACCTTTAATAAATGTAAAACCTCACTACATTTTGCACCTGTCTCATCCAATTGTTTGTTCAGGACAGCAAGAACCTGGAAAGAACAGGTACAGCACCCCATAACTGTGGTAACAAGGTAGGGTGTGAGGAGGCTCCCCAAAGAGGAGATGGGGGCCTCAACTCCCCCCACCCATGGGTAGGTTGTACGTTCACTGATTCGTGTCACAGAAAAGAACTGTAGGATGTGTCAATGAGAGGCATAGACAGATTTATCAAGTGGAATTAAAGAAGTACACACTGAGAGAAAACACAGTGTGGGCTTCAAAAGAGAGGAGCATCATAGTCTGGGGGTGGAATTTTTTTTTAACGTGGTCTTGGGGGTGTCCTCGAGACAGGTGATCTAGGAGTGTGTCCCTCCCGTACCAGGCACTCATTTGGTGGGCTGGGTTAGAACAGAACCGTTGGCCTGTGTTTGAAGTTTAGGCAGCTGCTGCCCACTTGACAGTGTTGCATCCTTGAGGGATTTGTGGATCTGTGGAGGGAAAGCACAGGCCCAGTTTATAGGCTGACTGCATCTTTAAGATCTTTAGGGATTTTTCAAGTGAGTTTCCTGGAAGGAAAAAAAGCATTGTAACCTTGGTAACTTCGGTTGTGTCTTGAAACTGCAGTTTCCTTGAAAGTACAATCTAAATTTATGATGTTCCTTGTCTTTTTTCTACCCATCGTTCTTCTGTCCTACCTCAGTGCGCCTGGACAACGTTCCACTGGCAAAGGTGAACCATAACCCACCAGAAAGGCTTCTGCTCAAACCATGAGAAACGGACATTTATAGCTTATTTTCATGTACATGTCAGGGGTGCTGGCTGGCTAACATCGGAGGTCCCTAATCTGGAAAATGCTCTCCAGGGGAGGTTGGTTAGCCCAGAGGCCCATCTGATCATCAGCACCAGAGGATCTGTTCATTAGAATAATAAATGAATGCTGGAGTACAGAAATGTTAGAAACCTTTTATTCATTGGTGAAATGCATGGTGTTCAAGACAGGAGGGCTGGCTAAAAATAATTCTCAGGCACCTCCACCCTTGCAGAAACAAGATTTTAAAAAACCAGCTCGGGCAACTTAGCAAGTCCATGTCTCAAAATAAAAGGGCTGGGGGTGTAGCTCAGTAGCAGTTTGCTCACCTAGCATGTGCGAGGTCCCAGTTCAAGCCTAGTACCTCCCCATATATCTAGTAATCTTGTAAGTCCTGTGGCCTGTACCCTTTGAGATATTCTAGACCTACAAGCCGCTGTTTGGGCCTATGTCCAGAGGATCTAGTAGACTGGATAATTTAAACAGCGCACAATGTGTATACTTATAGTCCCAGTCCTAGCTACTTGGGAGGCTGAGGCAGGATTGCTTGAGCCTGGAGTTCAGGACCAGCCTAGGCAATGAAGTGAGAGCTGTCTCAATAACCTTCACACAAGGTGTGTGTCCCGGTGCCTCGAGGACAGGCGCATCTCTGTGTCTTAGTCACTTTCTCATCACTGAGACACAATACCTGACACCCACAGTTTAAACAAGGAGAGGTTTATTTGGCTCATAGCTCAGAGGTCTCCGTTTACCCATGGTCAGCAGGCTCCAGGGCAGAAACAGCACGGTGGAAGGCCCAGCAGAGGACAGATGCTCATGTCATGGTGGCCAGGAAGCAGAGAAAGAAGGGAGGAGCTGGGGACAAGAATACACCCTTCCAGATCAGGCCCCTGTGACCCTCCCTCTTCTCAACTATGGAAGAGGGAGGAGCCCCCATGATCCAATCACCTCCCAAAAGCTCTGCCTCTGAGCACACGAGAGTTCTGGGGGTCATTCTTCATCTAAACCATAACACACTGTATCTGAGTTTGTGTCTACATGGGCTGTTCTCCATTGCAGGACAGTGGAATGAGAAGCCAGAGCCGACCCACCTCAGACATCAGAGATCAGGCTTAGCCACAAGAATCGGACATTGGCGAAAGGCCAAACACCTTCCTTGCATACCCTGATGATTTTTCTCAGAACAGTTTTCCAAATTGATGCCAGCCACTGAATGACGGAAAATAATACCACCCGGGAGTGTTCATGGGTCTGTTAAGCGGGTAGTTTGGAGCCATGACCAGCCAGCTCCCCCAGCTCCTCAGCACCTTAGGGTGCCATAGTAAAGATGGAGTCCATTCAGTGGACAGTGAGGCAGGCGTATCCTCCACAGCTCCTTCAGACTCCTCTAGACTCTTGAGATTTTACACTCTGGGAATCTTCTCCAAAGGCCTTCAGTCCTCTGCCTGCCAGCCCAAACTGACAGGAAATTTGAAACCAGTCACACCAGCCACACTGCAAGCACCACACCCACAGCCTCTTCCGGGAAAGGCCCAGCTACTTCCAGAAACTTTCTAATCATTGTCTCCTCAAAACCTCAAAAGCCAAAGGGGACTAATGTGTCTGGGAAACACTCCGAAGTGTGTGGATGGAGAGAAAAGGGGCAGAGGACAGACAGGGCTTAATTACCCCAGGGCCTGAGATTTGCCCCAGTGGGGAAAGCTGGTTCTTTTAGAAATTCATCCAGGCAATGTGATTCCTAGGCTCTGGACTCTGCTCCTAATTCTACCAGCAAGTAAAATCAGCTAGGCAACCTCAAAATACTTTCCCAATTCCCAGTTTGGGACAGTATACTGCTACTGCTCCCCACCCCCTTTTTTTTCTTTTTGTGGTAAAGATGGTTGAATCCAGGACCTTTGCACTGAGCTACATCCCTGGCCTTCTTATTTTTTACTTTTGAGAGAGGGTCTTGCTAAGTTGCCCAGCCTGGCCTCAAACTTGCACTCTTCCTGCCTCAGCCTCCCGAGTAGCTGGGATCACAGGTGTGTGCCACCATGCCTGGCTGCACACAGGGTTTTTAAAAAGTGTGAACAACATAATGGATATAAAGCCTCTCTCAAAACTATAAAGTTTTGGATAAACACTAATTACATTATTACATTCTAACAATGGTAATGCTACAGGAATCATCCATTTGATATACTTAAAAATTAGGATGTTTCATAAAATAATGTCAGATAAATTTCATCCTATATGACCAAAATAATATGCTGCGTCTCAATTTTATTATTGTTATTGCTTCATCATTAGTGTTGCCACTTTAGAGTCAAGCGACTAGACTATGCTCTGTGTCACTTCCCTTCCTTGTGTGGGAATGTCACATTTCTAAATGGCTGTGTCATTAGCGTCTAGACTGACTAATAAACAGAGAACATCTTTGGCATGGAAGACAATAGTCCCCATGTGACTCTCTCCTGCCCTCACAGTTAATAGGAAGACATTTAGGGCTGACACATTTGTGTGCAATTCTCAGAGACCCCCACTTACCTGT
>PVJO010021558.1:0-29819 GCA_004026905.1 Hystrix cristata | reverse complement strand
TATATATGAACAAGCCCTTTAGCCGATATGGTTTCGCATATTTTTCTCCTTTCTGTTTCATGTGACTTTTGAAAATCAAAAGATCTTAATTTTAATGATGTTCAATTTATCAATTTTTTTTAAATGTTAAGGCGTATGCTTTTTATGTCCTATTTAAGAAATCTTTACCAGGGGTTGGGGATTTAGCTCAGTGGTAGAACGCTTGCCTAGGAAGTGCAAGGCCCTGAGTTCGATCCCCAGCACCAATAAATAAATAAATAATGAATAAATGTATCTTTACCCAACTCAAGGTCACAAAATGACCTCTGTTTTCTTCTTTAAGGGTTGTAATATTAGATCCTGCATTTAAATCTATTATCTCTTTTGAGTTGATTTTTCTGTGTAGTATGAGATATGAATTGAGATTCATTTCTGTTTGCATATGCATTTATATGTTGTTCTCTTTTACCACCACTGAAGTACTTTTGCACCTTTGTTGAATGTCAGTTGACCATATAAACACTCCATTTATACATTTATATGTATTCCATATATATATATATATATATATATATTCCTTCTATTTTGTTCCAGTAATCTGTATGTCTGTCCATACTCCTCTATCACACTGCCTTGATTTTTGCAGCTTTACAGTGAATCTTGAACCAAAGTAGTTATAGTTTCTATCACTTCACTTCTTTTTGAAAATGACCCTATTTCTGATCCAAAAAGGAAGGAGGATTGTTATAGAATGAAGACATAAAAGACATAAAATCTACGTCCTCCTATTGAAAATATAAATCTGAAATAAGTGAAATAAATATTTTCATTGTTTATTCTAACAATGTCTCATTTTGTTATGATCTCATCTTCTCAAAAGGTTCTAATTTTGGCTTTAAAGTAAATGGGAACATCTATAATCCAATATATTAACTTGGGTCTATTAGTTCTAGCTTTATTGTGAAGAATAATTATTAAATAAAATTCCAAAAATCATAGAACATTGTAATTCTGAGAAAGCACCTTCTATGCTACAGTAAATTGATGATAGATTTGAATTACTTCAAGTCCATAAAAGTTCATGGAATCTGTGTATAGTTCACAATTTTTTGTAATCTATACTATGTATGTATTGAAAAATTAAATAGTAAGTTAGATAAAATTAAAAAGAAATGTCTTGTTCTTTTCAATGTAAACACATTGGTTTAGATAATAATATCTTAACTTTTCCACCCAGATGTTCTTCAAAATAGTGAAGAGAAAGATATTCTGGACAGCTGGGATCGCTGCTTGAAGCAGCATATGTTTAACTTAAAATTGTTATGTGACTATGATGTTCCAATGGCTAATATTTTCAAAATTTTCATATGAAATTATCTTCTCTCTAAGCCTTCCACTTCACTTATTCAGCAAATATTCATTTAGTACCTGCAGAATACCTACTTTCATAAAGTTTACAGTTTTAGTCTGAAGCTTCAAAGCTCATGCCAAGAAGACAAGCCATAATGTGATTACATTGAGATGGGGAATTACTGTTCTTTTTGTTGCCAGGTTTCTACAGGTGAGGGATATATAGCTAAGACTCAATGCTAATACTGGGGCTCCCATCACTGGTAAACATTACTGTGCCCAAAAAGAGGTGGAATGGCAACTGCATACTTCCAAGGGACTACTGGGCTTGGATAATGAATATTTCGGTGGTGGCCAAAGACTAGATAGAGTTCTTCACTTATTTTTCTCTTGATAACACCCATGGAACATTTTGTATAACCTAATAAGAGAAAGACTTTTAAATTTTCATTCTCCCCCTAAAATTTCATTTCCCTCTAATTTAAGAAGTAATACATATACTTTTTGGAGTACAAAATAATTTAGTTTGATTAAATACAAAGATAATCTTTCCAATATATGCTTATTTGTAGTCGAAGATTTAGTTATGCTGTAGTAGCACAACAACTAACATAACAGGCACCTAAAAATTTAACAAGGTTAGTTACCTTCTGCTAATCACACATCAATGCACATAAACACACACGTGTATACACACATGTGTTTAACAATGAGAGGAAAAATGCTTAGGAAGTGTTATGATTCCATGTGAATCTGTTCTGATATAATGTTAACATTGGCTCTGAACCTCCCAGAAACTCATCTGGAACCTTTCTCTGCTTCCCAAAACATATGATGTAGGGTCTGGGACATACTTTCATTCATTATTCTGCAGAGAATAGTTATAAGGAATATTCCACCATTTAGAGCACAGCTTCTCAAAATTTTTTTATAGCTAGCACAAACTTGTGTGAAGTTGCTACATTTACATTAACACATCATAATTTCTTTTTTCATCCCTTTCCTCTCCTTCCCTCATCCCTTCATCCCCTTCCCATTTGAGAAAGATGTATCTTCCTACTTCCTATTACTTCTTTTATTTGCTCTTCACTTATAATTTGAGTTTTTCATATAGGAGAAAACATGTGATATTTAAGGTTATGTGTCTGATTTATTTCACTTAACATTATGGACTCAAGGTTCATCCATTTTCCTAGAAATGATTCTTTTTTTATGAAAAAAGAGTACAATAGTACTCCATCATGTATAAAAAATGTATTTTCTTTATCCATTCATCTGTCGATGGATATATAGGCTGCTCCCAAGATTTAGCTATCGTGAATTGTGTTGCTATAAACATGGATATGTATGTATCAGTGTAATATGATGCCTTACTTAAGCTTTGCTTTATTGGTTAGTATGTGGTCTATTTTGGAGAAAGTTCCCTGTCCTGCTGAGAAGAATGTGTATTCTGCTGTTGTTTGGTGGAATACTCTGTAGCTATCTGTTAAGTCCATTTGTTTGAAGATGTGATTCAACTTTGACATTTCTTTGTTGATTTTTTTTGTCTAGTTGATCTATGTTTTTTTGATAGAGGGGTATTGAGGTCCTCCACTATACTTGTATTTGTTTGTCTGGTCTTTTATGTCCAGTAGTATTTGTTTTTGAAGTTGAGCATGCCATTGTTTGCTGCATATATGTTAATAATTGTTATCTCTTCCTGTTGCATTGTTCCTTTAACTGATTCTTAGTGATCTTCTTGCCATCTCTTTTGACCAGTTTTGGCTTGAATTCTACTTTGCCTGGATATAGCACAGTTACACATCCTTTTTTTTTCAGGTTCTTATTGCATGGCATATTGTTTTCCATCCTTTGATTTTTAGCTTGTTAGTTTCTTTATGGGTGAAATGTGTTTCTTGTATACCGCATACTGTTGGGTTTTGTTTCTTGATTCAGTCTGCCAGTCTGTGTCTTTTGATGTGGAATTTGACACCATCCACATTGAGAGTTATTACTGATTTTCCTGCCACTATTCCCTATCCTTCCTTCTACCTAATTGCTCACCCAACCAGTGTTTTCATTATACTTTTGTCTTTCTAGTATATCCTTCAGAATTTTTTTGTAGTGCTGGTTTTTTGGTTATGAATTTCTTCAGGTACTCCTTATCATGAAAATACTTTATTTCTCCACCAATTTTGAAAGATAGTTTTGCAGGATATATCAGCCTGGGTTCGAAAGTGTTTTCTTTTATGGCTTTAAGCACTTAACTCCAAGCTCTCCTGGCCTTTAAGGTTTGTGTTGAAATGTCTGCTGTTATTCTCATGGGTTTACCTTTATAAGTGATTTGTTGTTTTTGTCTTACTGCTTTTGAAGATTCTGTTCTTGTGTTGAGTTTCCTGGACTTTTTATGGCGTGCTGTGAAGAGGTTCTTTTCTGATCTTGGCTATTTGGGGTTCTATATGCATCACTTATCTGTATATTAATCTGTATGTTAAATTCTTTTTCCTTATTTGGAAATTTTTCTGCACTCATTTCAGTAAACAGGTTTTTCATACCATTTATGCCATCTTTTGATTTTCCACTAATTCCAGTTAATCTTAGATTCGTCTTCCTTGCATCATGTAGGAGCTGTTGCTTTTTTTTTTTTTTAATGTATTGTCTTGTTTTTGGAGTCTCTCTCATTGGTCACTGATAACCCTGTCTTGTAGTTCTGACACTCTGTCCTCACACTGGTCACTTCTGGTGCCCATACTTTTGATGGAAATTTTAGTCTCTTGAATTTCTATTTGGAGCTTCTTAATGGACTCTAGTTCTTTTCTATGCTAGTCATTTGTATTTTGCATTATTTGTTATCCCAGATAGTTTTTTTTATTACTGTCTTCTATAGACTTGCTCATTTTTTTAATTTGTTCCAATATCTGTCTACTTATATCATCTGTGAGCTTGCCAAATGCCTTATTGGTCTGTTTTGTTGCCTCTTCTGAGAAAATGTTGAATAAATTGAATGTGTGGCTTTGGTTTCCTTCCCTGCAATGTACCAAGGATCAGCTTTGGGGGACTTGGGAGTTTTTGGAGCTATTTTGTTGGCTTGTTGTCTCATGTTTCTGTTTTATTAAATTTATTTTTGTATTGAGTCTTGTGGGTTGCTTTTAGCAGAAAACTTTGTTTCTAGTATGAAGCCCTCTTTAGTTAATGTCCACTTTTCAGTAGTGTCCTTTGGGCATGGCTATATATTGGCCTTTGCTTCTGTCCCAGGATCCAAACACCTACATTTACTTTGAATAGGATATTTCAGTATATTTGCTCCAGTACCCAGTTTTTCAGGAATGGGCCACAGTACTGTTAATGATCCCCAAGCAATCCAGATATTGGAATCCCAAGAAGACCAATTAATAATGGGAGCTATGTCACCTTGGCTATAGTAATAAAATCAGTATCAATTATAGTGTTAAATACAAACAGTATTGACAAAACCTAAGGACCTATAAAGTACCACCTATGACCATAGAAAGGAGATCTATAATTATAGTAATGACCCTAAGACAAACCAAATATTGACCTACAGTAAATGTCTACTAAATGGAACAACTGTACTTCTGCTAACAATAGAACAGTATTCAAGAGCAATAGCAGAAAGTTAACTAGCCATCTAGAGATTCATAAAGCTTTGTAGTTATACTAGTAAAGGAAAAGAGGGTGGGAGCTGAATGAAAAAAGCAAAATTTAAGAAATTAATCAATGGGAAGGAGGATAGAAAAGTCAGATGGGGAGTCATATTGAGGAGTAAAAGGAAATTAATAATGTTAGAGAACAGTCATAACAATGAACATACACACACAAAAGAGAAAAGATAAAGAGAGAGCAAAATAAAGAAATGAAAGAATGAAGAGAAAAAGGTTGAAAGGAGCAAAAAAGAGACCAAAGAAACTAAAAGAGTGTGAAAAGAGGGAGAAAAAAATCCAAACCCACCCAAAAAATGCCAGTGAAGGAAAGATAAAAATATTAAGAAATAAGAAAAAAAAAGATTGAACAAAAAATTTCTTTTATTTTCAAATAATTGGTTTCTTTCCAAGATCTTCAGGCTTGGGATCCAGGCAGTCTTGATTTTCTCCACCTAGCTTTAGGGCCTATGAAGTTTTGAGGTGTCCTCCCTGCACCAGAAGCTCCACTGTCCTTTCACCCCAGACCGTGGTTACCACCCAAGCCAAGGCATGTGTTTGCTCCTATTGGTAGATGGGAAACGCGATCAGCCCTGTGGTCTCTGCTGGTTGTAGGCCACAGGACAGGGGTTCAAGTGGGCTCTTGGACCTAACATCAACAGCCACAGGGTCTGGTTGCTTCCTTCTCCCTCCAGATGTTGTCCTCATCCAGGATCAGGTTGGTTTACCTTTGCTGCCCCATGCCAAGAGGGAGCAAAATGTAGAGGTGGCTTGAAGTTGGTGGATGGTTGCGTCCTTGTGTCATGGATGTGTGCTGCACATCTGGTATGAGCCTACTTGCTCACATGGGGAAGTGTACATCTGGGGTGGGGCTGCTTGCTCAAACTTTAATATGTATATAAGTCACTCTAATAAATACTTATCTACCATCTCTGCTTTGTGCCTCTTGTTAGCACTTATCTTCTAACATTCCCAGTATATAACTTATTCACCATATTTTTTGTTTACCTCTCCTACTAAAATGTAAGCTTCATGAGGTTTGTATTTATGGTGCCTGGTTTTAGTAAGGACTTAATATATATATATTTGTGGAATGAATGACTAAATATTAACTCCTCAAATTAAATTTCATTTAAAAACATCAAGAATTCTGAGATGTGTTTTGAGGGATACCAAGATAAAATAACACTGGGCAGTCCTGGACTCTTTTTTCTTTTTGAGACAGGGTCTTACTGTATAGCCAAGCTTGGTTATGAACTTGGGATTCTTCTGTCTCAGATTCCAAAGTGAGTGCTGGGATTACTGATATGGGCCACCATACCTGGCTCCAGTCCTGGATTCTGAAAATATGCTGAGACTACATGTCCTTGCTTTGTGACCGCTCCTGGCTCTCAGTGAATTTAAATGAATTTGGTGGTTGATTATGTTATACTACAATAATGAATAATCCCCCAGAATCTGTAGTTTCAGATGAGACTTCTTACTCATGTTACATGGTTCTCTGTGGATCAGCAGTGGGACTCTAACCATATACATACTCATAGTCTCAGGCAGACAGAATAACTACTATCTTGAATACTGTTCGTCCCTATGTAAAAGGGAAAGAGAACTTTGAAGGGTCTGGCACTGACAAAGAGTTGGCCCAGAAGAGATTCATGTTACTCCTGCTGCTAAGTCATTGGCTAGCGCCAATATCCACCTACCATAAGAGAGCTGGGAAGCACTATCCTACAATGTCCCCAGTAGATGGTAGAGCCTGAAATATCTAGCAAGCCCTTATTATTGCTGTTTACTTAAAACCTAAAATGGCAATGTCAACTGTCTTCCTTTCTGCACTCCTGGCCTCTTCCTTGAGTCCCCAATTCAGGGCTTGCAGTCCAATAGTTCTCTCCTGCCCGGCAGCAGAGTGCTCACAGTGCCCTCTAACGGTAATCTAAGCTACGTCATTAGTGCTTAAGTGAATTTAACTGAAACCTCGGGAGCAGAACTTAACCATCAGGGTTGAACAACAGCATTCATGGTCCAGCTTGCCCCAACAGCATTCATGGTCCAGCTTGCCCCACTTTGTAGACCCTTTAAAACCTTCAAGGTAAGTAGGTAAACCTAAAATGCCTCAAGACCACCTTCTGCGCAGCCGTAGAATTTCTCTTTTCTTCTTAGCAAGAATATCAAAATTTAAAGTATTTTAAACTTTGATATAAACCTAATATTTGGGGGGGAAGTGTAGGGCTTGAACTCAGGGCCTTGTGCTTGCTAAGAAAGTGCTCTAGCACTTGAACTAAATCGCCAACCCCATACCCAATATTTTTTTATACTATAGGCAGCTTTTATTGCACAGAAATTTTCCATCTGTCTCCAATAAACCTTCACTTTTTATAAAGCATATAAATATTCATAAGGATGAAGCCCAAATCATTAAGGAATTCCTGAAGACTATATGCAAACACCTGGAATAATGATTCTTAATTACAAGAATACTAGAGAGGAAATGCTGTTGAAGGAATCATAATTTCATATTCCCAGTCTCCTATTATGGTTTTCTAATAGAAGTCCATGGACACCAGGCAACAACAGTATTTCCATATAATTGGTTTCCCGTATTTTATATATTTGAAAACATTAAACTGAGAGGGGGTCCAAAATGTTGGCAGTCTGCTAAAGAGTTACTTGGGAGTGTTAACTCTAAATTTTATGTATCAGAGGAAATATTTTAAGTCCTGCCATAAGGTGGTGCTATTGCATTAAAAGTAAAGAAGAGGAAGGCAAGTTAGTGGTACAGGAATACAACTTGCTTCAGAGAAACTTGAGGAATGATGTCCATGATGTGGCCACAGAAAATTATAATAGTTTTAAATCTTAAGTGAAAATCTTAAAAATCTTAAAAATTCCTAGCAGATAAAATGCAAATCCATTAACTAAGATATCACGGTCTAGCATATAAAATGTAACTGGTAGTGGGTTTTACTATTTTAAAGAAGTATACAACATAAAAATGCAGGGTTTTGAGGCCTTGTCAGCTGACTAATTTCTTAAGCATTTATTCTACACAATATTATAGGATTTTCTTCAATATACAGATGGCCAAGTATGTTATCATTTCTCTTGTTTATGTTATTAGGGTTTTATTTTTATCATTAACTCCTTTCTGGGATTTTGTATGTAAACATAATTCACATGCACTGAATTCCATCCTGGTGCAACCATGACAAGAAGCACATGGCAAGTTCAGAAGTAGAAGACACAAGCTTGGCATGGTGAGTAGTCTGTAATCCCAGCTCGGTGGTTGAGAACTGGCCTAACATATGTGAGGCAGTGGATCTAATCCCTAGTACGGGGGGAAGAAAGAAGATACAACTCTAGAATAAGAACTGGTAATCAGATGATGGATACTGCATAAAGAACAATGAAATCAGTGTAATACAGAGCTGGTTATACTGGCAAATGCAATATATACTTAGAGATGAAATAATTCATTGCAAAAGAGTCTGAGAGAGAAGGTGGTAGCAAACAAGTGAGTAGTAGTATAGATGAAGTAAGACGGCCATATGATAACTGTTAAATAAGGGTGATAGGTAAATGAGGGATCCTTATATAATCTCTGTATTTTTGTATAAAGTTGAAATTTTTCATTAAAATTAACATAGCCATAAAATAAAAGTGCTAAAAGGGCTGCATTTGGGTGATAAAAGTCAGGTTTGTGGGAGTACACACCAAGTCCACGGGGTTAATGGGAAGGAAGGATGAATATTGCTGCAGAAGAGATCATAGGGCACAGGAAATGAATAAACTGGAGGAAAGTGAACTATGAGTCATGTTCATCCTCAATTTTTTTTTCATTGAGAAAAATATTTTGCAGCATTTTTCTATCAGCTCTAAAAGTCAATTTTCATGAAACTTAAACTTTCTCAGCCTTTTGTTTAGGGTTGTGTGAGTTTGGGGTATTAACAAAGAATCAAGTGTTAAGAGAGACAAGAGACTCTCTTCAGCATTTTTAGGTATAAGAGACTAGGAAAAGCTCCTCTTTCCTATTATCTTTATAAGTTCTTCATGTCTTTAAAAAGAGAATACTTACTTAATTTTTTATTAACTATGGTTCACTTGATGATATTCGTTTTAAGAAATTTTGTTTTACATCCACTGACAGAAGAAAAATTTCCCAGATTGTCATAAATGTATGTCTATCAGATTTAATATTTCGAAAGGATTAATAAAAATGTTCTATCTATGAATGCCTCCACTTATACTCTAACCACAAGAGAAACACTTTTGAGTTGATGTTTCTTAGTATTCAGAAAATCTCTCATTTTTTATTTTTTACCAGATAACATTTTAGTTAAAATTTTCTATTTTTAGTTTTATAAGCACAAATAGGAATCACAATTTGTTTTCTGTCCATATAACAGAATTACTCCATTTTCTTGAATAAAGAAATAATTTATTAATGGTAATGCAATACATTTTTTTCTAGGCCAAAGAATACCTATAATCCAATTAATAATGCAGCCATTTATCTCAGTGATAAATGGAATATTTTTTTTCTCCCATACCCTGTCTACTACTATGATTTAACCAAAGGTTGGAGTCAGGAAGAAGGAGGCTATAATTTAGATGAAACAGAATGTGACCTCTGACTCCAGAGAGTCATGGAGAAGACAGCAGTCAGACTGAGGAGCACTGAGGGGTGAGGACCAAGTGGCCTAGTCTCCCCGCTCTGAGCTTTGGCTGGAATGAGAATACCCAGGGTAGAGGGCTTTGCATTACTTTACATTTGCAGTTCCTGAGGGAGCTTGTACACTAATCTGAGAACAGGCTTAGCAAAGATCTTTGTGGCATGGCCTCACTGCAGCGAGTACAGATGTGAGATGGAAAGTTCCTGTACGTCCCTGAAAGGATTTGAGGAAGTGGTCAGTTTAAGGACTAGGTATGATACTGGGAACAGAACCAAGAGTAAGAACCAGGAATATGGTTTAAGGAAAATGAATGGACAGTGAGAGAGATATATATGATACCATGTATCAGGTGGAGTTTCCAGAATGTAGACTGAAATGGAGACTGATGCGCAAAACTGTATTAGGGGGCCTGTTAGAATCCAAATTTGTGGGAGAGGAGACAGGATTGGGCAGAAGGACATGAGCATGACGTAGTTACAAAACCTCAGCTGGCTCCACAAAGAGCTCTAATCCTGGCATGGCCACTGAACATTGTCCCAAGTATGGAAAAGAGGGTCCAGGGTTTCTATCTTCTTTCAATATGGGTTGCCTCCAGGGAAGGGAATATGACTGTGGTTTAAGGCAGATGTCTACAGTCAAGGAACAAAAAAGGATGACAGCTGAGATCTTTCAGCTAACAGCATTTACAACGATTTGGAGAACAGATCTTCTATTCCTGGAAATGGATCAGGATGGCGCAGCAGTTTCCACTCTACCTGTCAAGTCTCTCTTTTAGGATGGTGTGATTTCATTAATGGTTTAAGAATGGTATCTATCAGTTATAATCCTTCCAGTCACAAGTAACAGAATACCTAACTTGAAAGTAAAGGAGTGGCTTGCTGAAAAGGATTTTAAAGTCAACCATAGTTAAGTGTCAGTGTCAGATAGCTATACAATATTTACCCTTTTTGGAAAGAATAAGGCCGTAAGCCAAAGACATGAACCTTAAACCATGGGTCAGTCATTTCACAGGGACAGAAGAAATGGTTTTGTTGCAGAAACAGACCACCAAGAAACCAAGCACCACTCAGAGCATCGGAGAACTGAGGTTTATTATGCTGGCGGGTCCAGAGGAGTTCACACTCTGAAGTCTGAGTCCTGAGTACAGAGAGTGCAAGGGTTTTATGGGACACTACTTCCGGATTGAATAAATTAGGTCTCGGTTTCCCGCCTGGATTTTCCCACCTAAATTTCAAAGCAGGGCGGTTGCTTAAAACTGTGAAAGTAGATGTTAGGATGACCCACTCCAGATGCCCAAAATGGCCATCGCTGGTTAAACCCCCTTCTTCCGTCTCTATGCCAGGGAAGCAGAATCTCCCGCCAAAACAATGACCCCTTCCCCCAATTTAGAGCCCTCAATTAGGTCCGTTGCGCCAATTTACCCAGGGGCGTTACCCACCACCCAATCACCCCATGTAGAAAGGACCAACCCTAAACACGCACTTTTCAAACCCCAACGTCATGAAAGGGGGGGCGGCTAAGGGATAAAAAGGCCACTCTCACTCGAGGGGGGGGAGCTGTAACACCTTAATAAAGCTTTCTCCCACGGCGAGCGTCGTCAGCCTTTTCCCTTCTCCCTCCCTCCGCATAAACCTAACATTTTGGTGCCGAAACCCGGGAGGGGATCCCAACTGCTGTGCTGGCTCCCATTCTGGTCTGAGCCGCCGCAGTTGCCCTCTTCCACCGAACCCCCTCCGAGGACGCTCGTTGTGCCAGGGCCTCTGACCGCGCCCCATTCACACACCATCGAACACGAAACTGGTGAGTACCCCTTATCGCGCATACCACCCCCTCCCTTCTCCCCCTTCTCACTCCCCTCCACCGGCCTAATCTGCATTGGGTATATTAAAATCCTTTATTCTCCTCCTTCTCCGGACCTACAAAACAGTGGTTACTCTGCCGACCATTTAAAAGCTCCTAGAGCAGTCGCCACTCTCTTAACGCAGAGGACAGGTTTCACAAGCGCACCCCAATCTGATCCCCCTACTGGCTGCCTGGCAGGGCTGCCCGGCAGGGAACATCGGGTTTGGCCTGTGCTAGTTCCCTTTCCGAGGACCTCCGCAGGCTGGGGAGGTGGTGACCGGTCTTAAGATTCCCCACCCTCCATACCACAAGGACGTATGCACCACCATGTTCATAGCAACACAATTTGCAATAGCTAAGTCTTGGAAACAACCTAAATGCCCAACAACCAACGAATGGCTAAAGAAAATGTGGTTTTTCTACACAATGGAGTACTACACTGCCATAAAAAAGGATAAACTAGAGTCATTCGTATATAAATGGATGTTCCTTGAGAATGTACTTTTAAGTGAAATAAATCAGACACTCATGAGTACACATCGAATTGTTTCTCTGATATGAGAAACCATAACTGTAAATAAGGACAAAGAGATGTAATAGATATTATATAAAAGGAGGATGGTGTGCAGAAGAGAGGAGTACTAGAAAGAAAGAAGGGGAAAAGCAGAAAGACAACAGGGGAAAGAGAAGGGAAAGGGAAAATATGGAAAATGGTGAATGAACCTGCTGTAAATAGGGAGGGAGGGAGCAGAGGGGAGGGGTGGGGGAAAGGGGGGAGAACCAAGATGCATCATGTATAGGTACAGAATAAATGTAATGAATGTGACCATTGTATGTAGAATGTACCAATACATGTTCTTGGTTTAAATTTAAAAAAAAGAGATTATTACAAAGAATTAGTTCATGCAATTATGGAGACAGTCTAGACAAATTGGTAAGCTCAAGACCCAGGCAAGCTGGTGATTTAGTTCTAATAAACAGATACATTAGTCAACAGGTACAAAGTTCTAGTCTGAGGTTGAAGTTCTGAAAACTAGAGATCCAGTGGTATAATTCCTGTCCAAAAGCTTCCAAGCTCAAGACCCAAGAACAGCTGATGTTTCAGTTGAAGTCCAAACACAGGAAAATAGTGCCCCGGTTCAAAGGTAATCAGACAGGAAAGTATTGTTCTTTACTGAAAGAGAGTCAGTCTTTTTGTTCAGTTCAGGCCTTCCTTCAACTGACTGGATGAAGCCCACCATATGAGGGAGGACAAACTTCAGTTCGCAGCTACTTCGAACATTTTTGTACAAGTTTATACCTTTTTCTACTTAGGGTTTCTGTACAACTCCCATCCTGGGACTTCCCTTTACTATTAACCTGGAAAACTCACTCAGAGGACTTACATGTGTAAAACAAAGTTCATCAGTTTTCTCTTTCTGTGAGAGTAATTGATGTCTCTCTTTAGAGATTGGCATTACTATTTGTCAAAACTAAAATGCTCCAAGTCCCCTTCTCCCTTTTCTTCCTATTCTTCATATTTGAGAAATTACCAAATTGTCTTAACCCTACTTCCTTTTTCCTAAATTGACAGATAATAGTTATATACATTTATGGGATCACTGTGCTGTTTTGATATATGCATGTACTGTGGAATGATCAAATTGGATTAACTGATCAATAGATCATCACCAATATTTATCATTTCTTTATAGTGAGACATTAAAAATTCTCTTGTGTATGTACTTTGAAATATACATTATTATTAACTCTAGTCACTGTGCTATACAAAAAGAACACCAGAACTTATTCTTCTCCTCTAACTGTAACCTTGTACCTGTTGACAAACATCTCATCTTTCCTGGTCCATTCTCCTCCCCCACAGCCTTGGTAACCACCATTCTCTTCTCTATGAGTTCAACTTTTGAAAATCGCACGTATTAGTGAGATCATATGGTATTTGTCTCTCTGTATCTGGCTTACCTCACTCACACATCGTCCTATAGGTTCATTCATTTTGTCACAAATGACAGGATCTCCTGCTTTTCTTTGTTTTAAAGGAGGAATAGTATTCCACTGTACTGTATATATAAATCACATTTTCAAAAATATTGCTTTCTCCATTGATGGACACTTAGGTTGTTTCCATATCTTGGGTATTGTGAATAATGCTGTGATGAACACAAGAGTATGGATATCTCTTCAACATACTGGTTTCAATAGTTGCACTGTTATGTCCTGAATTGATTCAAAATATTTATGGTAATTTTGACTTTGGCAAACAGTCAGATGTCATCCAGCGCAAGATCCAGTGAATAAGGTGGATGAGGACATACTGTAAAGTTTTTACAAGCCTGTCTTTCCCTTGGATGATACACAGCATTTACTGTATTCTTCATTATATCTAGTAAAGACACTCAGACTTTCAGAACTGCCTCAGAAAGTGGCCCGAATGATGGGATAAAATGTGTTTGAAGTGACGGAGAGTATTTTGAGAGGAATTAATGGTACTGTATCTTTTATTGTAATAAAAAATTAAAATTTAAACATTCACCGTAGATTTTGATTACTCTTGTATGTTGCCTATCAGAAACTCATTTCACTTTAAAGGACACTTACAGACTGAGAGTGAAGGAATGAGAAAAGATATTCCATGCAAATGGAAACAGAGACCAAGAGTAGCTATACTTATTTCAGACAAAATAGACTTTACATCAAAAACTGTATAGATAAACAAAGAAAGTCACTACAAAGTGAAAAAGGGTTTGATTATCAAGAGGACATAATAATACCAGTACCCAATAGCAGAGCACCTAAATATATAAAGCAAAAATTAATGTGGGGAGACTGGGAAACGTGACTGAATAGAGGAGTCATGTTGGACTCAGAGATGATAAACTGAAAACACAGGCAACTGTAGTAAGTGGGATATACACACTGATGGAAACAATCAATTTGAAAGAAGAGATTTGTAGATCAAACAAAACATGTATAGAAATTTTTTTAGGGGGTGCTGGGGATCAAACTTAGGGCCTTGCATTTGCTAGGCAAGCACTCTATTACTTGAGCTAAATTCCCAACTCCCCCATAGGAATTTAAAAGAGGCAAAGCATCAGAACAGCCCACCAGGCCTCAGTCCATACCCAACACATAAACCACCATTTTGAGAAGCTCCCAAATAGCTTGCAGGATTCAGGTAGCATGGCAGGGTCAAGCTGCACAGGATAGGCTTGGAATATATGGGCCCTTCACTTTACCATCCCCTCTCCAAACAAAGGATATTGAAGTCTAGCAGCATTTTTTGCGAGCACATACGAGGGGCAAGTGACCAGGGAGCTGCCTCCTCCCTCCAGCTGCCCCTTCATTTTCAGACTCTGAGTGGATAAACAAGTGATGCTGCTTGTGTTGGGCATCTTCAACACTGGACCCCAAGCATACCTGAGTCATCCCTGGGAGCCTGCAGTTTATTGCAAGCAAATTGGGACATTTATCCTGCACAGAGAGCTAACACTGGTCCAGTCTGAGTCCATACTCAGCACCCAGGCTCACTTGGGTCCACATTGAGCATTCGCTGCCCTGCTCTAATCCTGGATCCCCCAGAGTTACTGTCTGACAAACCTGGGTTGTCTCCCAGCAACCCAGGTTTGTACAGTGGTGTTCCAAGCCCCATGGGTACACCAGAGTCTCCACCCTGCATTCATCCAGAGGCCTAGACCCAGTCCCTGCCCAACACAATAGGCTGGCCAATCCTCTGTGTGGGTAAGCAGCAAGGGTTAAAGGCTGCCTATTCTGCCTGGTACTCCGGACAACTGTGAGACACCACCCAACTCTCTGTACCACCTCAGGACAACTGTGAGACACCACCCAACTCTCTGCACCACCTCAGGGCTTGTAGAAATCTGCATACATTAGTCCTGGGCAGATTTGTTTTTCCTCTGAGCATCCACAGAACTGAGAGTCAGGCCTAACTGTCCACAGGATAATCTACATATTGGGAACCCGTCCCACAGACACTGGTAAATCCATCTGGTAACCAGCATTGATCCTCAACCTGAAGGAATCCACAACAGGAGCCTCAGAAACAAGGCCCTACACTTTCCCTGGTCTAGTTCCTCAGCTTGAACAGCTGCCATAAATTGGACTATGAAGAGAGGCTCCCTTGAACTGAGTAACGTACACACAAACTCACAGACTATAAATGGGCAAAGAGGAATGTGACGAGTAAAATTAAAAACTACTGACTTAGGAAGAAAAAAACTCTTCTGGAAATACATACAAACTTTTTTCTTTCTCTCTTTTATTTTTCCCTTCATTATTGGTACACTTTTTTTTTATTTTTCACTATCTTTTTTTCTTTTGGTGAAGTTTAAAGTTTTACCACCCATTTTCTTGTCTTCCCTTTTAATATTACTTTGATTTATTTGTTTGAATAGGTCTTCCTTTCAGTCTTTCTCTCTCTCTCCATTCTTTTCTCACTTTCTTTCAACTTATTACCTTAGTATTTTTTCTTTTCTTTTCCCCTAGTTTAATCTCCACTCCCTATTTTTCATCCTTCTCATAGGTGATTGTCTCTGTTACTGTTCTCTAATACCACTAAGTAATACCACTAAGTAATGCCACTTTTACTCCTTAACAGGACCTCCTACATCAATCATTGTGTCCCATAGGTTCTGGTATGTTATTCTGACATTATTGATTCTAGGAGCTGTCTAATTTTTTCCTTGATTTCATCTGTGACCCACTGGCTATTCCGATGTACTGTTTAATGTCCATGTGTTTACTTAATTTCTGTGGTTTCATTTGCCATTTCTATTTACATTGCACTGTGATCTGATAATATGCATGGGAAAATTTTGATTCTTTTGTATTTACTTAAGCATCACTTTTTGTTTTGTTTTGTTTCATTTGATTTGGTTTTATGAGGCAGAGTCTGGCTATGTAGTTCAGGCTGGCCTTGAACTCACAGTGATCCTCCTGCCTCAGCTTCCAGGGTGCTGGGCTTACAGGCATGTGCCACCATGCCCAACATATTTAAGCATGTTTTATGGGCTAGTATATGGCCTATATTGGAGAAAAATTTCCATGTGATGGTGAGAAGAATGTATATTATGTTGTTGGGTAACACACTCCATTATGCAGTCCATTTGTTTGAAAGTATGGTTCAACTTTGATATTCTTTGTTAATTTTTTTGTTTAGGTGAAAATGTCTACTTGTGACAGTGGCCTACTGAGGTCCTCCACTATAATTGTGTTGATGTTTATCTTATTTTTTTCTAGGTCCAGTAGTGTTTGGTTTAAGAACTTGTGTGTGCCATTGCTCAATGCATATGTAATTGCTAGTTGTTTCTGTTGTATTTTTTCCTTAATCAATATGTAGTAATCTTCTTTGCCCCTTATGATCAGTTTTGGCTTGAAGTTCACTTTGTCTAAAAATAGGATGGTTGGAGTTGGGGGTTTAATTCTTTTTTTCTTATTACATTGAGTGAAAAAATTTCTAAAACATTATGTATCACATGACTCAATTATATAACATTATTGAAATGACAAAGAAATGCAGACTAGATTAGTGAAACGAAGCGCAGTGATTTCAAATGTTTACAAAAAAGCAAAACTTACATAAACGGGCCAAAAGATTGTTAGCCAGAGAATGGAGGAGAAGGACAGTCAGAAATCCACTCTAACACATCAGACAAGAGATTCAAAGAGGCTGAATCTGAGAGCAGAAATAAGACAGCATGCTGCTAGTGTCCATTCAAATGATACTTGAAAGGAAGAAACAATAGAATTTGAACAAACAGGACCAACCATTGAAACTCCGTGTTGAAGGTGATGGACACAAATAATGAAAAGTAGAAAAACACTGCATAAAGCTAAAAATAAAGATCTCAACCATATATTGAAAGAGTGGAACCTTGTGTGTCAGGGTAAACACAGGCCACTTATAGTACGCTGTTCGTGAAACAAGCAAAGATTTATCATGATGAATCAAAAATTGAAGGAAACAATATTCAAAAGGTTGATTGCAGAAACTGAAGAAAAGATATGGCATTACTTTTTAAAGATTTGTGGTAATAAAGCATCTGCTAATCACAAAGCAGGAGAGAAATTCATTGGCAAATTTGCCAGGGTCATCATTGATGAAAATCTGATGCCAAAAGAAATCCATGGTGCAGATGTAAAATCACTGTTTTGGTGTTATTGCCCCGGAAAGACATTGACCATAGCTGATGAGGCAACCCCTCCAGAAATTAGAAATGCCAGCAACAGAATGACTTTGCTGGCTAGGCTAATACAGTGGGCCAGCTAGCTGTAAACCGGCTGTGATCAGCAAAAGCTTGCACCCTTGCCTTTCAAAGGAGTGCGTCTCTTCCTGGTCCGTTATGCTAACAAAAAGACATGGGTCCCAGGGCCACCTTTTCTGATTCTTCTCATAAACATTTTGTACCAGTGGTTCCAGGTCACCACACAGAAGCTGAGCCAGATGAAGACTGTAAGATTTTGTTACTCCTTGGCAAGTATTCTCTTCATCCTCCTGCCAAAATTCTCATCCAAAATACGGTTCATGTTAAGTCTTTTCTCCAAAATGAGACTTCATTCATTCTTTCAGGTAGCCAAGGTATCCTCAAAACACCATGCTGGTAGCAGTGTGGATGAGTTTTCAAAATAAGTTTATCATGAAGGAGGCCGTACACACTGTTGCCTGTGCTTGGAGTAGTCACTGAAGTCCAGATGTGCATACCTGGAACGACCTCTGGCCTGCGATTTTCTCCCACAGGACATGTCCATCATAGTTCAGTATAGGCTTGGTTTCATGTTCCCTCTCAGGAACACAAGGTGAAAGAAATTTCAAGTTTCAGGAGATTCTGTGCATGGTCACTGGCTAATGGCAGAAGGGTGTGACAGAGCAAAGGTGCTTAGTTCATAGGAGGGAAGCAGAACAGAACAGTGCCAGAAAAAGAGTGAGTTGTAGACCACACCCGGGGATTTAATTTAGCTCACTGGTAGAGTGCTTGTCTAGCAAGCACAAGGCCCTGAATTTGATCCCCAGCACCAC
This sequence comes from Hystrix cristata, assembly GCA_004026905.1. Taxonomy (NCBI): domain Eukaryota; kingdom Metazoa; phylum Chordata; class Mammalia; order Rodentia; family Hystricidae; genus Hystrix; species Hystrix cristata. The sequence goes on along the minus strand of PVJO010021558.1, from coordinate 11,307 downwards.
ACACACACACACACACACACACACACACACACACACACACAAAGATAGTTGCTCCTATTTGTTTTCAGGCTCCCATTGCATGGAGAGTTATTACTGGAAAGGACTGACTTATTTCTGTGACTGTATATTATCCTGTTGCTGATTGTCTTTCTTTTCCTTCTGATTAACTGCTTCTCCTGCCTGGTGGAGTCATTCTATTAGACTTTGTGGCATTGTTAGCATCATTGTCTCTCCCTAGGACATCCTTGAGAATATTCTGGAGTGCAGGTTTGGAGGTCATGAATTTCACAAGGTGCTCTTTGTCATGGAAGATCTTTTTTCTCTATCAAGTTTGAAAGATAATTTTGCAGGATATATTAGTCTGGGTTGGAAGTTGTTCTTGTGGGGCATGGTGCGAGGACTGGAACTCAGGGCCTTGCACTTGCTAGTAAGCACTCCGCCACTTGAGCTAAATCCCCAACCCCTGAAAATGTTTTCTTTTAGGGGTTTGGAACACTTCACTCCAAGCTTTCCTGACCTTTTAGGTTTGTATCGAGAGAGAAGTCTTCTGCAATTCTTTGTTGTTGTTGTTGTTGTTGTTGTTCTTTGTTGTTGTCTTTGTTTTTACAGTTCAGCCTGGCCATGACCTCATTGTGTAGCCCAGACTGGCCTTGAAATTGCAGCAGTCCTCCTACCTCATTCTCCATGAGCTGGGATTACAGGTGTGCACCACCAAGGGTTTATTTGGTTTGTTATTCACTGCCAATTCTCTAATACCTATTAGCAATCCTTTCTCTTAAATAGGTGAGTAGATGTCATAGTTTATCACCAGTAACTTTTCAGACTATTTCTTTACTTGCTTGTTATCCATCTGTCTCTCTGCTTATCCATTTAATCTTTTTTTTCTTTTTTTTTTTTCTGGTGCCTGGGATCAAACTCAGGACCTTGTGCTTGTAACACAAGCACTCTAATCACTGAGCTAAATCCCCAGCCTCTATTTATCTTTTTATTGATCTAATGCACTTTTATCAAGAACCTTCTTTTTGTCTAGGCCACTTGCCAGTCCGATTTAGTATAGATAATTCTCTTTGTGGTATATTCTGAAAAACACATTATGGCCCCAGTGTTATCTCCCTCACAGCCTGGTACCTGTTCAAAGTTCCACCCATTTCAGGAATCATCCCTTTGAGATGAATTCTGCATTTCTAGGGATCCTCTAAAAATGTAAATGTCCCTCAGAGTGTACAGTGTTATTTATATTATTGTATTGCTTAGTGGGTTACCTTGCTCATTCACCTGTCGGAACTGTGACAAAAAGGAGCACATATCATTGTAAGTGCTCATAACTTACAATGACTCTAAGCTCCTCTCCTCCTGTATCCATCCTCAGGACCTTCTTGGTGACTTATGCACATTATATCTTCAATGATAATATGTCAACTGCATGGGCAGTTATGGGAAAGGATGAAGCAGAAGACTGGGCATGAGATGGGAAGCAATGTTTGAAGCACAGGACCCTTGTAGCTGGGAGGAACCCGAGAGCAGTGGCTGCCTGAAAAGGAGGAAAGAGCAGAGAAATGACAGGAAAGAGTGTTGAGGTAAGCTTCACTTGTTTCAAAAGACTTATTTCAGGCCAGGTTCCTGAAGCAGAGACTGTGTTTAAGAGAAATGAATCTGGCAACAAATCTCTTCTGGGAACTGTTATACACAAAGTTACATAGTTTTATATTGCAATATTGACCCTTCTTTTTCTCTACTCTGTCCTAGCTATATTAATGTAAAATTAGGCTTAAGATCATGTTTACTGAAAATCACTGACACAGGTAAACTCAAGGTATGACATAAACCATCAATCGAAAAACTGTATTTCTTCTACCAGACAAGACTGATTTTCTGTAAGTAGCTGCCGGGTGGAAAGCTGAACAAAGGCTTATTCATACCGCCCCTGTTATTTCCATCTCACTTTCATTTTCATTTACAATCTTTGCTGTACTGACACTTTTTATTAGTCTTTCTTTCCTTTTCCTGGCTTCTCCAAAATCTGTCAGATAAATGTTTATATTTTTTAATCTCTATGTCCAAGTCCATTATTTGTTTTTTCTCACCAAACATGTCCTTACAGCATGTCCTTAGCATACATGTCTTTGTACACTAAGCAGCACTGTAGAAACATTAGAAAATTGTGTAAAATAATGGGTCACTCATGCTGTACAGGTAATTGATTGTTTTTAAATTTTCAGAGAGATTTATACTCTGGAAGTTGCTTTCCTGGCTACAGACTATAAGCTGAAAAGAGGTGAAAACTAGTGTGAGCAAATAGAACAATTATTGAATTTCCATTTATGTGTTCAGCAAATACATTCCTGTCCATAGCACATCACAGCACTTCATTCCCAGTATCAACATATAGTCATATGTTTTTGCTTTATGTTCAAAGGACCCAAAGATGCCAGGTAGTGTTTTCTAAAGGATAGAGAAAATTTGAAGCTAGGAGGGCTGGATTTTAATCCTGGCTCCTGGATGATTCTACTAGCTGATCCTGCTGATGCTGGCTGATGCTACTCCATACTTCACATGTTAACTATTGAATGCCTCTAAGCCTCAGTGTTTTCATCTGTGAAATGGAAGTATAAACATATGCAATGTTGGGTTCCTGGAAGGGATATATGAGACAGCACATGAAACAAAGTACTTCACAGAAGTTCATTCCTGGCTATAGCTCTTGTCTCCCCTATTTCCTGCCTTTAACCATAATTGGTTTGGACTTTTCTCCTCATATTAATTAGGAGAGAAATGCTCTGTGACTAAAAGAATACTGTGACGAGTGGATTGAAAATTTTGAACCAGAGAAAATTTTCTGGAGTAAATTCACTCTTACATATATGGACACCCCCAAAACTTCCATCAAACTTGATATCTACATGTTTCATTTTAAAATACATTTCCTGAGAGAAAAGAATGTGCAGCTGCCGGTGTAGGGGAAAGGGGTGTATAAACAGGAAAAGGCCTCATTGGGCTTTCTGACTAATCTGGACCAGAAAGATTGAAAGCTTTATTGAGGAAGTAATTAATAAGACAAGAAAAAGCTGATAAGCTGGGCAGAGCCCTAACCCAATTAACCTAACAGCTCCTCCCCACCTTATAAAAGAGACAGGGGGTGGCCATTTAAAAGACAGCTCTTATTTACCCCTCACTATGTTTCACTTTACTTATTCTTTTGTTGTTGTTGTTTGTTTCCCTTTACTTAGTTGCTAACTCAAACTTTTATGTAAAGCTTTCTTAACAAATCCATAAATTCTCCTGACAGGACAAAAGAAAACTAAATAAAGCTTGTGTAGGAATTTGCATATAGACATGGTGCCTGGAGTGGGACTGTTGGGCCTTAAATACCCAGCCAAGTTGTAACACACTCCAAGGGGGAAGAGTCTTCCTGTCACATTAATAGAGAGGGCTGAAGACAAAGGGCCCCTGGATCCTCTGTCTTTCCAGAGGCCCTTACTCTTATTTGTTCAGGGTAGCTATCTCTCCTCCCCACCCCTTTCCAAAAAAGTGTCCAATAAAATGTCTTCCTCTCCTTAAACTGTATTATAGCTCTAATTTTTTATTGGTATAAAACTTACAAATCCTTGAGAGGAGCCCTCCCTCACAGAAGGCCAGTGGTGCTTGTGCCCCAGCCATGACACCTAGATTGTCAACTCTTAGCACCAGTAAGGAATTAAAAAGGTGGATTTTAAGATAAAGGAACATGGCTTATTTGGAAAAAGAGAAGATAGCTACTCTGGAAGAGTAGGGAGCATCAAAAAGGTGAATACCCCCAATCCCTTGTCCCTGGCTGCTTTTATTTAGAACTAGTGATTCTTCCCCAATTCCCAATGTGGGCACCTGGAAGTTGTCACAATCTGATAAGCTCTCTGGCTGCCTTTAACCCTAATCTAGACATCTCTGTCTACATTCTTTCTGGTCATTTGATTCCTTCCTGCCCTTTTGTGATGGATAAGTGTTGGGAGGGACCTTACAGAAAGGTAACCTAGAGTTAATCAGTAAGTAAATGGGACATGTGGGTATCTGATGTAATATAGTGACACTTAAGTGAGAATATATGTTTGTGTGTTTTACATATTAAATAAGAGGCCCTATAAATAAATAAAAAAATAAAGCCCTCACTTAATGCTGGAGTATAGGAACAATCATAGGTATGTCAACTTCTAGACCACTCTAAAATAACCTTAGCTGGCTGCCTCTTGTCTCCTTTACATTTTATCAGAGGTGGATGAGGGGGCTGATTACCCTAGTTTTTTATATTTCTGGCTCCCTCTGTGCTTTAACTCCTTCTGATAAATTTTTATGGTAATTGCATTACCTGGCATCTTTCCATGTCTGGTTTCCCCTTTTCTAACTTTTTCTTTCTAATTGTTCTAACTGTAGAGTCCAACTGTAAAGGTAAAAGCTGTTTTTAGTAAGATTCCTTATTTCCTTTTGTGTGTGTATATGCCAGGGATTGAACTCAGGGCCTTGCACTTGCTAGGCAAGAACTCTAACCACTGAACTAAATCCCCAGCCCCTTTATTTATTTATTTATTTATTTTTTTCCGGTGCTGGGGATCAAACTCAGGCCCTTGTGCTTGCCAGGCAAGCACTCTAATCACTGAGCTAAATCCCCAGCCCCCCTTTATTAATTTTTAATAAAGATTAAATGAGGCTTTTGTCCTATCATTTTCTTGCCTAGAAGCCCCCTTTCCCTACAGGATTTATGTTATGGTTTGTGTCTAGATGTCCCCCTAAAGCCTCATGTGGTAAAAGGAAGCTAGATCTAGAGTGTGTGATTACTAAATTAGTCCACTGATTTGTTTGGCATGGTTCTGCTGGGATCAAGGATGTGATGCTAGGATTAAGGGTATTACGATTAAGGGTGGGATACTGCCGACCCTAAATCCAGGTAGTTTGGATAAAATATAAAATACAGGAAGAAGCTGGTTATGCCTTTGCTTGCATCCCTTGCTTACCTTGCTGCCTTCTGCCTGTCTGCCCTGCCACCCTGCCTCGGACCCAGCTGATTGTGGACTGAAACCTCTACAAACTGTGAGCCAAATAAACCTTTCTTCCCCTAACTTTGAGTGTCTGGTATTTTGTATCAGCAATGAGAGAAAAGTAACTAAGACAACTTACTTTTCAATATCCAAAGAATAACTTTCAAAATGTTATTTTCAAAATACAGTGTTGCCTACAAGTGGGTGTATTTTCTTTTATTGGTTATTTTAGAGTGATCTAGAAGATATACCTATGATTGTTGCTATAAAGCCTCAAAGTAAGCATTTGAGTAAGCAAATTTGAAAATTCGTGGTTTTGAAAATAGATTTATACAAACTGTATCAGTGAGAACCTAAACAGGAGACAGAAATCACACTAGTTACTTAAACAGAGAATTTAATTAAAGGTTGGTACTTAGGTAACTGAAAGGTTTAAAATATCAAAACCATGAGGGTATCATGGAGGTAGCAACTGCAGGAAGCAGCTAAAATCCCTGTATTATAGGCAGCTAAATTAGATAGAAATTAACATACAGTCAAAGAGGATCTGGGCTGTCAAGAAAGTCAGCAGAAAAAATAAAGACATCAGAATTGTGGCTGGAGGCACATCTGAAGTAGACCAGACCTCAACATAAAGATGCAGTGACCAGGCCTGCATGCCTCCTGAAGGGATAAGTAGTAATTTAGAATTATACTGTAACTGGTATCACCTGGCCCAGTAAGTCCAGCTAGATAGACATCAGTCACCCAGATGGGTGAGCACAGCATCCAAACCCAACCCTTCCCCAAAATGTCTTTGCTCTTTCCTGCTTCTCTATTGGACATGACCTGCTTCTCTATTGGGTCAATAGTAGCTAAGAAGCTACACTTGTAATCTTGTTGGTTGATTATAGTTTGACCCATGTTGTACTCATGATTTTGTACTCACCTCATGATTTGGCTCTGTAAAACATTCTTAGAGAAGTGGCCTTGGTGGAAACCCACTTTCGGGTCCCCTCTGTCTCTCAGGAGCTATCTTTTAATAAAACTTTCCTACTCTTAACCTCTGTTGTTGCTTAGAATCCATTCTTCAATTTCAAGGGACATAAACTTGGCATATCTGACATCTAGCAGGTTGGGAGTTATATTTTCCCCTATATTACCTGGGCTGGAGAAGCAAACAGAAGTGGTTAGAGTTATTGAAACTTAGAGAAGAGACCCTGCAGAGGTAAAACTCAGACCTCTAAAGCAGGGATGTATCTCAGCTTGGATTAGCAGAGATGATAAAAAATAAGGTGAATGCTGCTGCTTAGTGCCATCCAGTGGCAAGGCAGGCTTGTAAAAACATTAGGGTGTGTCTTCATCCACCTTATTCACTGGATCTAGCACTGTAGTGAGACAGAAGCAGGATGTGGCTTCAGCTGGCTGGGAAGATGGGCGTGACCTGAGGGTGTGACCTAGATCTGATGTCAGTTTGGGGCGCAAAATCCAAACACCCTCTTCTCACAGGATTGGGAAAACTCTCACGAGAACTGAGATGGAATAAATAGAAACGATACCATGAGCTCACTGTCTTGCCCTCTTGTGTGCTTGCTCCCTTGCTCCTTAACTCCATGTTTTATCTTTAGCTCACCCCCTAGTCCCCCCCCACTTCCCTTTGCCTCTCTAACTGCCCAGTGGCAGCAGAGGTGGCTATTTCATTCATGTTGCAGAGCCAATTACTTTTTCTTTTGTTGCTTAAATAAATTTTCTTCTGGTTCTCGATTCACCCATTCAATTCTTTACTTGTGGTGAATAAGAAACTAGAAACCCCCTGTGCAATATCATTTGGCGAGCCAGCCAGGAGAACTTTGACAAACTTTAGAGACCTCACTGGACTGCCAGCCAAGCGACTTTATTACACATCAGTCCAGCACAGAGACCTCAGCAGAAGTGGACAACTGGCCAACCTAGCCGATAAGGGAGGTAACCCCTCACTCTACCAAGAGACTCTTTTCTTTCTAGACAAAATGAATTCTTGGGAGGAGAGACAAACCCACCACTGTGTGGAAATGACTAGATTGTAGGCAAAAGGCTTCTGTCCTTATGGGGGACAGGAGGGGCTCTGTCAATCAGTTGGACTTATATTTTGCTATTGATCCACATAATGTGGAAAGTCTATCTTAGAGGTTATGGCACATGCCTCAGCAAGGATGGGAACAAGCCCAGCAAAATAGGGAACAAGGGTACTAATAGACAAATATCTGGGCAGGTACTTTGGCACAGCCACCCACAGGAGGGGACTGAGGCACATGGACCTGGCCAGCTGGACTAATGCTTTTAACTTGCCTTAGACTTGGGCAGCTCTCTGTTTAGTGCCAAGGGTATTTGTGTTTCCTTGTTGGTCACAGAACCACATAGAGTGCTTATTTTCCATAGGTTTTAGTGGTTTTCCTTTCCTTCTCTGATCCTCCTCCCCCTCAGGCTTTTAGCTATCAGAATGTTCCATTTGTTTAGGTGTTGGTTTGAGATAAAACAGAAAACAGGGCTACAAGGTATGGTGTCTTCCCACATGGGAAAGGAGAAATCATTCATTTAAATCTCCTGCCGTGCTGCCTAATTCTGCCTTCATGGGCCACAGCAGCAGTGCAACCAGTGGGGGCAGCAGTGTGCACTGGTGATCTGAAGCAGTGACTGGCTGCCACAGGCCAACAGTTCAATGAGCTGGGCACTTGCCCCTGGCTTGGGGCTGTGAGGGGCTCAGAGCCAAGAGTGGATGGCGTGGCAAATGGGGAGCACTCTTTCTTAGTGGTATGTGGCATGTGACACAGGCCAGCAGCAGCAGGTGACTGACTGACTCATCTTCTCTGGGCCCCAAAGTCTGCCGAGTTAGAACCATTGTTTCCTGTGGTAGTTTGCTGATACTCATTTGCTCTTCCTTATACTAAGGTTTGCTTTCATTGTGATGATGGTGACTTTAAATTTATGCTGTTGCCATGTGGTCAGCCACCATCTTGTTTGCTCTGCTATTTTACCATGTGACCCAGCTGCCATTTTGTACACTGGCACTTTACCATGCAGCACTAGCTACTGCCATCTTTACTACTGGTATTGATAGTCAATAGATGTACTGTGCATGCCCAAACACCACCATTGAACTTTTCTTTTGTTCTTCTTTCTTTCTTTCTTTTCTTTTCTTTTCTTTTTTTTTTTTTTTAATAATTTTAAATAACTGGTTTGGTGAGCTAAGCCACCAAAGTATTGATTTAAGTATTGGTTTTAAACAATATGAGGTTATGGAGGACCAGGAAATTTTTCTTTTTTTTTCCTTCCCACGGGAAGAAAATTGTATAATATCCGTTTAAGAACTCAAAGCAGTTTCTTTTGCCAGTACAAACTTTTGGGTTGAAGCCACAGCCACCTCTTGCTACGGCCTCAGATGAATGAGGGCAACAATGGATGAGATCTGCATGTATCCCTGCTGGGCCTAACCTTTTTCTGCGGCTGTGGGGGAAAATGAGATATAAAGAAAATTTTGTCAGTTTTAAACTTCAGATCTCTTTTGACTAAAATTTGGCTTTTGTGTTTCCCTTTTAAATATAGTTAAGTTAAAGATTGATGCCCGATAATTAAACAGAACAATATTTGATATTTAGAAAGTTTACCAAAGTAACTGTGAGCTATAACTATAGAGACATCCCAGTTCTTAGTAGTTCTATCAGTACAAATACAGGAGATTTTTCCCATGTAACTTCTAAAGGATAAATGAGCCATCTAGGGGCTCAACAAGGGAACTTTACTTGGGGAAGTTCCACTGTTGCTCAAGGGAGTTAGGACTAGGTAAACCCAACAAGTGGCTTTGCCCCCTTCTTCCTAGTCAGTTGTTGGGTCCAAATAAGGAAACTGAGACTTTCTCAATGGAAAAATGATGCTAGCATCGCCCAAGTAAAGACATTTACCTAGACTTTGCCAGGTCCCACAAGGGAATGTGCATACTTTGTGATGATAGATCTCTTTAGGCAGGGATGCCTTCTTAAAGAGTGCACATTTAATTCTCTCCTTCTCTATAGGTCCCAAGACAAGCAGATGGGGAATATACCAGACTTTACAGTTGTGAGGATTCCACCCTAAAGTCCGTTGGGCCATATCCTTAATGAACAGGAAAAATTGATCCAGAACACTTAAAATGGGAACAACTTATTCATTATTGCAATACAGGATGGGTCCTATATGAACTGGGAGGTGGCAAAAAAATGGGTACAAAATAGTACTTTTTTTTTTTTTTTTTGTGGTGCCGGGGATCGAACTCAGGCCCTTGTGCTTTACAAGGCAAGCACTCTAATCACTGAGCTAAATCCCCAGCCCCCCAAAATAGTACTTTAAATCATGAGACAATTCTCCAGTTATGGCACTTTTGTTTAAGACATGGAAAGTAGAATAAATTGGCTTATGTTCAGGTTTTTATAACTCTTTGTTAAAGGTAAATTCCAAAGACTATGATATCTAGAGTGGCCCCTGAGGATGAAGAAAAAGATATCCTAGATGACCTTGTCCTGGGGCTCCCACGTGTCTCAGGGGGATATAAACAACTCTCATTCATCTGATACTGGGGGGGCCTTCTCAACCTTCCCCATATAACCCTCAGGTAGATAGATCAACTTCACCTCCTCCAGATCATTCAAGAACTCCACTAGAGCCTAGTGACCCAAGGGAACCCAATGAGCCTCAGCCCTCTTCTACCTCTCAGACAGCTTTAAGCCCTGTGGGGAAAACCCGAAGTGGTGCTTCTTACATCCTGATTCTCAACTTACCTCTAAGAGAAGTTGCAGGGCCAGAGGGAAATACTAGAGTACAAATTCCTTTTTCAGTTGCAGACATTCAAATGTGTAAGCAAAGATTAGGTGAGCTCTCTGAAGACCCCAGCAAGTTTGCAGATGGGTTTCAGACGCTAACTCTCACTTTTAATTTGTCATGGTGAGATGTCCAATACATTTTGGCCAACTGCTGTATTCCAGGTGAACAACAGAGAATTTTACAAGAGGCTAGAAACTATGCAAATAAGCAGTTCGGTTTAAATAGGGGGAAAAAAATCACCCTGCAGATGTTATTCTCCCACCAACAGAGCCAAACTGGAATTATAATACTCTAGAGGGACTAGAGAAGAGGGCTGATATGGTAGCTGCTCGTATTGTGGGAATGAAAAGATGCATTAAAAAGTCTGTTAGTCATGGTCGAGTGAATCAAATCATACAGGGTCCAGAGGAAAATTCAGCTGTCTCATAACCAATTGGCAGAGGCCTGTAGAAAATTTACCCATATAGATTTATTTTCCAGTGAGGGAGAAATACTCTTTGGACATTATTTCATCTCTCAATCGGCCCCAGACATTTGGCATAAATTATGAAAGCTTCAGATGGGGCCTCAGGCACCTATGATCCAATTGATGGACACAGCCTTCTCTGTGTTCAACAGTCAGGGGAGAAAAAGAAAGAAAGAAAGGCTAATATCCTAGCTATTGCAGTTGGTAAAGTTTTTAATCCACCCGAGTTGGCTAAAGAAAAGTCCAAAAACACCCAAGGAAAAGGTTCCTGTTTCAAGTGGAAGAAGATTGGACACTGAGCATGAGATTGCACCAGGCTGCCATCTGGGCCCTGCTGTGCGTGTGAGGAAGCTAAGGTCTCTGACTCACGGCACTGGAGAGCTGACTGTCCTCGCTCACAGAGAGGGGCTAAGCTGATCAAAGCTCTTGTTGCCAGCCCAGATGAATGAAGAGGCCCAGGGCAGCCTGCAATGCCCGGTCCTTGGACATTGCTATCACTTCCGAGGAATCTTGGGTGAATTTAGATGTCATGGGTGAGACAGTCCAACTGCTTATTGATACAGGGGTGAGCCATTCTGTTTTGATTTCTTTCTCTGGAAAACTCTGCTCTAGGTCTATAGCCATAGTTGGTGTCAATGGCATCTCAAGGAGGAGTTTCTTTACTCCTGTTCTGATGTGTCACTCTGAAGGCCAGATATTTAGCCATGAATTTCTAATTGTCCCAAGGTGTCCTGCTCCCTTACTGGGAAGAGATCTACTGGCTAAACTAGGAATAATTCTCAAGTTCTAGTCTAGGCCAAAAGGCTAGAACTTGTTGGGACTACATCAGATCAGCATAACCAAATTACCCAACAAGTGGATCCTGCTGCATGGTATAATGAAGTACCTGGCAAGGCTGTTGAGGCTAAAACCTCCCCAACTTACCCAGCACAAGGGTGAGTGGCGCCCAAGAACGACAAGATACCAGGTTCGATGCAAAAAACAACAAGCTATTGTTCAAACAGAGCTCTGGGCCAATACATA
>PVJO010021557.1:0-29817 GCA_004026905.1 Hystrix cristata | reverse complement strand
TGCTGACCGAGCTGCAGCTGCTGGAGAAGGTGCCCACGCTGGAGCGGCTGCGCGCCGCGCAGAAGCGCCGGGCCCAGCAGCTGAAGAAGTGGGCGCAGTACGAGCAGGACCTGCAGCACCGCAAGCGCAAGCACGAGCGGAAGCGCAGCGCCGGCGGCCGTCGCAAGAAGGTCTCCTTCGAGGCCAGCGTGGCCCTGCTCGAGGCGTCGCTGCGCAACGACGCGGAGGAAGGTAGGAGGCCGGCCTCGGGTCGGGGTGTGGGTTCCGGGTCTGCGCGGCGGAGGTGGGCTGGGGCTCTGCGGGGCCTCCGCGAGGGAGGGCGGGCAGCACGCCCGTCTTCGTCTCCGCCGGCGGGTGTTCCCGGGAAGCTTTGGCTTTGTTTCTTAGACTTTTTTTTTTTTTTTTTTTTTTTTTTTGGTTGTTGTTGGAAACAAGGATTCCAGCCTTTGGCTAATGAGCACCATAATAATTTCCCTTCCTTCCACAAATATTTACTGACAACCTACTTCCTGCGCATCGCCAATCTAGATGGAGCAGGAGCAAGCTGGGCTGGTTTCTGCCCTCCAGAGTGGGATGCGGCTGGGACCTCGCTCTCCCAAAGCCCTTCTTCCTGGGTGGGCGTCTGGCCCAGCGCTCCGGGTTTCCCCAGGGCAGGTGGCCAGAAGCGCAGATCCTCACATTCCGTGTCCGAAGTCCAGGTAGTTCCCTCTGCGACCCTGGCGGTAGACAGGGTACTTCACTGCAGGTGCTTAGGTGCTTAGTTTCCACTTCTGTAAAACGGGCTCAATAACAGAATCTGCTGTAAGGGCCTGCTGTGAATATTAAATTAGAAAATACTGGGCTGGGGATTTAGCTCAGTGATTAGAGTGCTTGCCTTGTAAGGACAAGGACCTGAGTTCGATCCCCGGCACCACCAAAAAAAAAAAAAAAAAAAAGAAAATACTTGTAAAGTTCTCTTAGACATAATCTCTTATGCTAAGTGGGGTATAAATGTTCTATATATTATGTGTATCTTTTATTTCTCTAGATTGGTATAATATAGTTTAGTGTGGTATAATAGAGTTTATACTATAGGATGTCCATAAAACCTGGAAACATAGACGAGTCCATATACGCAAGATTGTCTAGGACATTTTCCCTTTATAAATGAATGAATAAATGTAAACATGTGCCTGTTCATGTAATCTGTTTCCAGATTGCATGGGTTCTTATGCTTGTTATATTTTATTGGGTTATGTTACTATTTTGGGTCTCATGATCCAGATACCACCATACTCAAGAGAACTATATGATAACACCCATTTTGCACATGGGAGAACTGAGACTAAGAAGGGTTCAGAGCTTTGGCTGAGGTGGCAGAGCAGGCTCAGAACCCTCAGGACCTAAGCGTCAGTCATTGCCCCCTGCCCCGTGGCTTTGTATGTTTGCCTCGTATTGTAAAGCTGCCTGGTGGCTCCATAACTTGACGCAAGCCTCCTTCTCTGGGTGTGTTGTGAGGGGTCATGCCTGTCACTGTAACTGGACTTCGTGCCCACGTCCTTTGATATGCTCAGCAGCCTGTGGTTCCTCCCTGGATGCCGAAGCCTAGCTGACTATTGTTGGAGATGATTCACACACTTTCTTAGCTCCTCTATGCATCCTCCAGGGCCTTATGCTAAAGCATTCAGTGGAAGAACTAAGGGGTGGTGGCCCTTACAACACAGAAGGGTGTTGAGTTTTACATTTCAAGCATCCTTACTTCCCAAAATCCGAAATTTGAAATAGTCTGCAACTGAACCATTTTGAGGGGCTACTTGATGCCACAAGTGGAAAATTCCACACCTGACCTCATGTGATGGATTGCGGTCAAAATACAGATCTGCTAAGACTACTGTATAGAATTACCTGCAGGTTGTGTGTGTTGAGTGTGTCTGAAATGTAAAAGGATTTCAATGTTTAGACTTGGGTCCCATCCCTGAGATGTCTTATTATGTATATGCAAATATTCCAAACTCTAAAAAAAAAAAAAAAAATCCAAAATCTGAAGCTTTTCTGGTCCCAAGCATTTTGGATAAGGGACATTTAACCTCTGAAAACACAATTTCATTTTCGTCCTGGTAACCAGGGGGCTAGAACATGAGCAGAGATGCTTTCCCAGAACCGTCGGCTGGAAACAGCTCAGCGGAGAGCCTGGGGTGAGCAGCCCCCCGAGAGGCATGACGTCTCAGGCTTGGAGACATGGCCTTGACACTCCTTCCCACGAGTGCTTTACCGATGACGTGGCAGCTCGTCCCACTCAGTGGGCGGCTCATCATGATGTCTAATTTTTGATGGAGACATTGGCTCATCAGCGCCTCTCTCCCCACTCATCCCTAACAAAGCCCCTTTCCCCTTTTGAGGGCCTGCTCGGGACTCTGGGAGCTGGCTGTGTGGGCGTCTCCCCTCAGTGACTGTCATGTGTACAGTTTAGGAGCAGCACTGGATCTGGAGTTCGAGGACCAGTGCTCCCACTCCCACCGCCAGCCCGACCTGTGACCCCAACTGGCTTGTTTCTTATCTCTGGGTCCAATTTCTCAGATACGTAAAATGGGGTCTTGGACACTTGCCCACAAAAAGGTGTGGCAGAATCGGAAAAGATCCAGCATGTGACAGCTCTTTGGAAAGTTACCCCGAGTCCTGTATTAGTACAGGGGTAATTTAAATACATTTTTTTTTGCATTTTTTAGATTTTAATGTTTTGGAAAATTTGACTATACACAAACATATTCTTTTTGTAAAAATCAAACATGTCTATAATCCCAGATACTTGGGAGGCTGAGGTAGGAAGAGTAGAAATTCCAGGCCAGCCTGGGGAACTTAGGAAGACCCTGTCTCAAACCAGAAAAAGGGCTGGGGATGCAGCTCAGTAGGAGAAGCAGTTGCCTAGCATATGCAAGGCCCTGGGTTCAATCCCCAGCACCACACACACACGTGCACACACACAACACACACGCACACACGTTTTTGTTCTTTTCATCCTTCCCTTGTCTATGATCACTGCATGTTAAATTGATGTGTTTCCTTCCAGGCATGTGCTCATTTATCTATGTATTTGTGGACTTAGAGAAATACAGAGCTAAGTTTCTTTTTCTCTTTTGTTTCTTTCAAACTTTTATGTAAGTGATAACATCTTGGAATTCTGGATATATTATTCTGCAATTTTCTTTTTCCTTTTTACTCAACAGTGTGCTTTGGGACTATTTTCACGTGCAGCGCAGTAGATTTTCATTGCTCGTTTTCACTGCTGTGTAGTATTCTGTAGTATGGATTCACCAGAATTTTTGCTCTAGTTTCTTATTGATGGCTATGGAGATTTTTCCAGTGTTTTTGCTTTTGACATAGTGAATGTTTTGTGCATACATGCAGATATTTGTTTAGGACAGAGTGGAAAGATAGTTGGATTGAAGTGTTTTGTATTTAAACGAGAAAAATGATAGACCCCATGGGCTGTGCCCTGGCTCTGGGAACAGCCGAGTGAGGGTGTCAGGGCCAGAGCCCCACGCTCTGTGCCTGCTGGGGCAGGCTGAGGTGAGAGGTGACCCTGAGGTCCGCAGGTGGCTGCTGGAGCGTGCTGTCAGTCAGCCCGCGATCTTGCTGTGTTGCGCTCCCCTTCCTGGCAGCGTGACAGCTCGCTGCTGCCGGCTGGCTGGGAGCAGCTTCTGCTCGCTGGTGGAGCTGGTGTTTGGGAGGCTGCTGGGGTGTTAGATCACAGTGGGGCGGGAGCGTGGGGACTGCACCCCCGCGCCCCTGTGCTCACAGCATACTGAGTCAACCTTCTTCACCTGCCGGTGGAATGTGAGTTGTTCCCGGAGACAGGCAGCACTAGGGAAGTCACTGAATTCCCTTCTGTGGCTCTGCATTGCCCGTAGACTGATGTCATTGATCTTGGACCTGCCTGAGCAGCCCACACTGCTCCTGGTCATCCTTGCATAGGTCAGCCGGCTCGGCCCCTGGCTCCTCCATATGTCGCCTCTCCTTTGCGTATGCAGTGCCCTCTACCTGAAGCACTCTTTCCTTGGCTGAGTCCTCTCACTGGTTGGATTTGGGTCCAGCATGACCTCTGGGGAGCCATCTATGAGCCTCTTCTGCATCCTACTTCATCACTAGTTAGAGCAGAAGCTCAATGCATAGCTGATAGTTACTGGGAGACAAGGTAGTGTTAGGCACAGGAGTACAAACTGCAGTTTGTCCTCCCAGATTCAAATCCTACCTCTACTGTTTATAGCTGTGCGTTCTCTGGGAGAGGTACTTAACTCCTTAGTGTCTCGGTTTCCCCATTTGTAAAGATGAGGAGGATAATAATACACCTGCCTTGTAAAGTTGTTGAGGGTTTAAACTGAGTTGGTAAATGATGAAATGATATGATAAAAACTGGGTAAGTTATATAAATTGTTGTTTCTACATTCTCTATTATTCTGCATTTACATAATCTCTTATTATTATGTATTCTGATTGTCATCTTCATGATTATTTATCGGGTGCTGACTTTGTACCAGGCTCTACTTTCCATATGTTAGCTCCGTTAATCCTCACATCAATCCTGTGAGGTTACATTGAAAGTCAAACCCCATTTTTAAAAAATAGCTTGGGGCTAAGGATTTAGCTCAAGTGGTAGAGCGTTTGCCTAGAGAGTGCAAGGCCCTGAGTTGGATCCCCAGCACCACAAACAAAAAAAAAAGAAAAAAAAATAGCTTGGAGTTTAATTCACATATCATACCATTTGCCCATTTTAAGGGTACAGTTCAGTGATTTCCAGTTAATTTACAGAGTTGTGCATTCACTGCAATCTAGTTTTAGAACATTTTTTATCAAAAGAAGCTTCTTGCCCATGTGCAGTCATTCAAGGGTCCCAGCCCCAGTCCCAGGCAACCACTGATCTACTTTTTGCCTCTCCGTGTTTGCCTCTGCTGGACATTTCACTTACTTAGAGTCATACAATATGCAATTGGCTTTTGTGATCGACTGGCCCTGCACTTGCTAGGCAAGCACTCTAACCACTGAGCTAAATCCCCAGCCCCTGCTTATTCCTTTCCATTGAGTAGATGTACAGCACTTGGTCCATCCAGTCACCTCTTGGTGAACACTGCCATTCTTGGTTATGGTGAATAGCACTGCCGAGAACCTATGTGTGCAGGTCTTTGCCTAGACATTTGTTTCCATTTCTCTTGGCTGGTTACCTCAGAGTAGAATTGGTAGGTTACACGGTACATTTATGCTTAATTTTTAAAGAAAGGATTAGATGGTTTTCTAAATTGGCTTCACCATGCTATGTCCTCAGACCTGTTTTCCAGGTGAGGAGTTGGAAGCTCAGAGAGGGTGAGCCACAGGATTTAGGTCTCACAGGATTTAGGTGTCAGGTCCAGGACTCAAGCCCAGATCAGCTGTCTCTGAAGCCATGGCTTTTAACTGCCAGCCAGTCCTGACACTTGCTGCTTTTTGGTTTTTCTTTAGAAAAGAGGAGGACCGCTCAGTGGTAGTTCTGATCTGTGTCATCTTTTTGGCTGTGTGCACCCTGGTGTTTCTGCTGGTCTCGGGCACTTGGTTTTGGGGGCCCCAGAGAAGCCCTTTATCCCTGGCCTTTGCTTCCTTTCTGAGCCACAGTAGCCCATCCTTTTTTGAAACCACTGATGTATGTTATTAGAACGTCTGTTTTTCTCTTATAATGTGTTGAGTTTTCTGTATGGAAACTCTGTTAACGTTAAGACGATTGAGTGATTCTTCTGTACTCTAAATTTAACTCAAGTGTTATTCTCATGGTAAAGGTTTTCACTTTTTTTTCTTAATACAGTGGAAACTTTCCTTTAAGTGAAATATTCTGCAGAAACCCAGTACTGTATGTAAAACAGATGAAAGGCTATTTTGGCTGCTGTTGGCTGCAGGGTATTGAAGCTGCTCTCCATTCTGCCCCTGCAGCCCTCCCCTCAGCCCAGGCCATTGGGGGACCCCTGGGCTCTCCAGCGTGCTGCAAAGACCACTGGATCCGCCAAGGAAATGCCTCTAACTTTCATTATTGGTGATTTTGGAACAGGAAGTTTCTTCTCTTTTCATATAAAAATCGTGCATCCTTGTTGTACAAAAATTCAAAAGTGTAGAAAGAGATGAAACATTAAGAAGACAAAATTACCCATACTTCCATTGAACACCGATAGCCAATGATAATATTTTGGTGTTATTTTATCACCAAAACAAACAGTGCTGTCACATGGAGTGATTTGAGGAAAGTTTAGCAAAGGAGCAATTTGCAGAGTTTATCAAAATTTTTGTCCCCACTCCCCTTTTTCGCAGAGGCAGGAATCAAATCCAGGGCCCAGGCAAGTGTGCTACCATCGAACTGCACCCCAACCCAACTCTTCTGTTCTCAGAGCTCCTGTATTTTCTAAAAAACTGAGAGCCTCTAAGAGCTTTTATTTAACTAGGCTCTACCTATCGATATTTACTGGATTAGATATTAAAACTGAGGAATTAAACATTTATTCATTTATTCCATCAGAACAATAAATCCATTATCTATTGTACTGATTATCTTTTGCTGCATAGCACATGAGCTCAAAACTTGAAACGGTTGCTTGAAACAGTAAATATTTACAGCTTCACAAGATTTCCATGGCTCAGGAATCCAGGAGAAGCTTGGTGGGTGGCTCTAGTTCAGGATCTCTCCAGGTTGTGGTCGCGTCAAGGTTTAGAGGTGGCTGGAGCAACCCCTTCCACATGGGTGGTCTACGTGGCTCTTGGCAGGAGACCTCAGTTCTTTGCCATGTGGGCTCCTCTGTCAGGCTGCTTGAGGGTCTCTAGACATGGCAGGCGGCTCTTGGAGAACAAGTGATCGGAGAGCTAGAGGAAGCTGCTACATGCCTATGGCCTTGGGGATCACAAACCATCCCTTCTGCTGTATCTGTTCATTAGAAATTGTTTGCACAGGCCAGCCCACACTCAAGGAGAGGGGAATTACGCTCCATCTCTTGAAGGAAGAGGAATTTGTGGACATGTTTTAAAACTACCACATTAACATAAGTATTTTTATGAAAAATAGTATTTTTGGAAGTGTATTAGTTACTTTTCCAGAATCAGTGGTTGTAAGAGAGCAGATTTAATACAGGACATTTATAAGTTACAATATTCACCCACAAGCCAAATGCAGGAAGAGTGCCGAATGTCTCTGTATGCACTGGAGACTCGAAAGATCCAGTCAAGGGCTGGGAGCCCACAGCACTGTCTCCTGTATGTCTGTGTCTGCAGATGATGGCTGAAGAAATCTTTACTGGAACCAGGATACAATGCTCGCAGCAGAGATGAAGACCAGAGCTCCCCCAAAGCAACAGCAGCCATCCTTGACGATGGCAATGCCCTGACCTACTTCCTTGATGAGAACAGCCGAGTTCCCTTCAGGAGAACCGGCCAGAGCAGAGCCTCTCCTGGGAAACAACTGGTCAACTATCCCCTGCTCCCATTCTCCTTACGTTGCATCAGCAACAATCCTCAGGTGGATCCTTATGCCCAGAATCACACCAGCTCAGTCCAGCTGGGCATTCTGGCTCAAATTGACCACATTAAATCCACCACAGAAAGCAAAAAAATAGTGAGAAGAATCACTTTGTTTTATACTTTTGCAAATCTTTTTAAGGTCAGGCATCATAGAAAACAGATGGATTCTCTTACCTGCTTTTGCACTCAGTCTATTGTGATCTGTTATTTTGGTTGAGGTAAATGAAAATCATACCTCATACAGATGTGTATTTGGAAAAGGGAGGAAATAATTGATAATTTAGATGATTGTGGATATACCTTGATATTACATCTAAACTCAACAAGTGATAGCTTCTCAAGGGTTAGTTGCAGTGTGGACTCTGAGACCATTTTGATTTTGAACTTTTCTTACTCTGTTACATTAAAATTCATTGGTCCGCCTTGCGTTGTGAGTGGCTCTTTACCCCTCTTTAGCTCTTTAATTTTGCAGACTTTTTAAAGATCATGTATTAGTCTGTTAGAAAATACTGGTTCACTGAGTTTTAAATGGCAACACATTTCATTATATAACTTCAATACCAAACTCATCAGAAAATTCTTCAAGACCCGGGAAACTGTAAGCTCATGATGGCTATCCAGGTGCTCTGAAATTCAGATTTTTGGCTATGGATGTAGCTCAGTGATACAGTGCGTTCTTAGCATGAGCAAGGCCCTGGGTTCTATGCCTAGCACAAAATTTTTTTTAAAAAAGTAAAAACAAAAAAAAAATAAAAAAGTAAAAACAGTCTTCCAATTTTTGTTTAAAATTTTAAATCATGTTTTTGGCAACAAATTCTCTTTCTTTTCTTTTTCTTCTTTCTTTCTTTCTTTTTTCGAGACAGAGTCTTGCTAAGTTCATCAGCTTGGCCTTCAACTTGTGATCTTCCTGCCTCAGCCTCCAGAGTGGTTAGGATTCTAGGCCTGTATCACCATGCTTGGCTGCTGTTGGTTTTGAGAGTTTCCCTTTGTTCATTTTAGAGAACATTTCTTGAAAATGTGTTCTGTGAGAGAAGAGGCCAGCTTAGCGCACAACCTAAAGAGTTGCTCAAGAAATGCAGATTGAGACGGTGATCATCCTTCGTGTCTCTTTCTCATTTTATCACATGTCGTATTAAAAGGAAATGTGCATAAGTGCTGATATCTAATGAAATTACTACATTTACCTGCTTCATCAAGGACATCGTAAAGGGAAGCAGTAGTGATTTTTTTTTAACTGCATGTATAAAACAGTGAACGATATTGACTGCTGGTGCAGCTGGCTGCAGCTGGGCTGAGCCCGTTACAGTGACAGCACTCTTGTCTGCCATTGCTTTGGTGCCGTTGTGCAAATGTCAACACAGTGAAGAATGCAAATGTCATTTACTGCTCTTATGAAAATAGTTTGACTGCCTGAATGCCCCGGCTGTGTCTTGAGGACCTGTTCAAACAGCAGAGTTTTGTGGGGATGAGCAACAGCACAATACCCCGAGGCAGCAAAAGTGGGAAGCTGGTATTACCCTGGGACCTGAGGGGCCGAGGCAAGGTGGACACTGCGGCCTGAAGCAGGCACTCTGTGGAGGGGAATGGCGGCCTCTGCCTCCTCTCCCTTCCACCGAGGCTTCCATTACCAAAACCACCCAGAGTGCAGAACACGAGGCAGCCTTTGATGTGGTCTGAATGGGCAGGCTTCCCGAGCATGAGAAGAGGGGACCTGGAGGGTTGGATGGGGCGTACAATAACCACCCGGTTGTCTTCAACTCTTTGGATCTCTGCACAGAGTGTGTATGTTTAAAACACTATTTACTCCTAACATTCACTTGTCAACTCAACACCATTAGACATCTACTATGAACTTCGAAGAGCCTGAACACTGTCATGGTGTAAATAGAGACAGGTGGGAAGCTGCCGTGTAAGCCCCTGTGTTAGGAACAGTGTCTCTGAGGTGGTTTGGGCTGAGCCTGAATGTGGAGGGATCTGGAGGAAAGGGGTGAAGGGCCCACAATGGGAGTAGGCTTGTATTTGAAGACAAAGAAAATGGTAGACAGGGTGGGGTGGTGGGGGGGTTGGAGATGTGGGTTGGGGAAGAGCACAGTGACCCAAAAAGACTGGGTGGGAGGTGTACGTTTAATTCCATTGAGATGAAAAGCCCCTGGTAGGGCCAGGTGTGGTGGCATACACATGTAATCCCAGCTACATGGTAGGCTGAGGCAGGAGGATCATAAGTTTGAGGCCAGCCTAGGCAATTTAGTGAGATCCTGTCTCAGAATAAAACAAAAAAGAGCTAGGGCTCTAACTTGGTGGTAGAAACTCTTGCCTAGCATGCACAAGGCCTTGGGCTGAATTTCCAGTAGCACCAAAAAAAGAAAAGAAAAACCAGTGATGCCACTAGTGGATTTTGGGAGTGGAATTCTGTATGAGTTAAAGATTTTGAATTAGATATTGTCCTGGCTGCTGAGTGGAGAGTAGACTACCGTCATACTTTGGTACTCAACTGCATTGATACTTATCAAATTTGGTACTTGATGTATTTTGATGAGGGAATTTTGTCCCGATACTTGTACTTTGTTTGGCACCTATCAGTGTCAGTTGCCTCTGACTTGCTACCCTTTCTAGCCAAAGCGATTTGTTTGGTACTCATCTGCCTCCTGGAACCAATTAATGAGAGCACCATTTCCACAGGGCCATGAATGGGAGCCGCAAGGCTTCATGGGAAGCCAATCTGGAGCTCAGGTGAGAGTCCATGGCGGGGACTGTGGAGATGCAGCCACAAAGAAGTGGACCCAAGGGCAGTGTGTCAGGTGACGAAAGGAAGGACTCCATGATGACATCTGGGTGTTTGGCTTGAGCAACTACGTGGATGATGATGTCATATTCTGAGACCGGAAAGGTTGAGGTAGAAGGGAGATGGGGAGAACTGAGAGTCCTGTAGGACAGACCAGGTTGGTGAGTCTTTTTCTCATCCAAGTGGCGATCTCAAAGAGGCAGGTGAGCATGTGGATCTGGAGCTCAGGGGAGAGATCAGAGATGGATGTGACACTTCAGGTATCATCCGCTCACAAGAGCAAACTTCCTGAAGCCAAGGGAGTGTGCAGGATCATCTGGGAAGCAAGGAGGCATAGAACAGGGGTGGGGGCAAGAGAAAGCCCTGGGGAACCTCAGTAAGTACACATTTAACCAAGAAGCAGAGAGCAAGCAGATGAAGAATCATCTGCCGGGCCTGGAATCCAGCTATTCTGGAGGCTGAGGCAGAGAGATCATGAGTTTGAGGCCGGCCTGGGCAATTTAGCAAGAGTCTGTCTCGAAGTAAAAATACACAAAAATTAAAAGGAGCCAGAAATGTAGCTCCATGGTAGCCTCAGTACCACAATTAAAAAAATAAATAAATAAAGGAATCATCTGCTAGGGAGGTAGAAAGGAACCTGGGATGGCGTGGTGCCTTAGAAGCAGAAGGACAGATGGGTTTCTAGAAGGAAAGGCTGTTAGATGAGTCAATGCTGTTGAAAGATCAAGTATTTTGTCCTTATGAAGTCTTTGGACAAGAGATTTTTTAGTGATGACTTCATATACCCCTGTCTGGACATACCATAACTTATGCACCCACTCCCCTATTATTGCATTTTAAGATTCTTTCCAAGTTTTGTTACTGTAAATTGTTCTCTGGTGAGTGTCAATTACTAAGAGCATTTAGCCAGGGCTTTAATTAGTTACTTAGAGTACATTCCTACAAGTTCACTGGATGTAAGGATGAAAACACTGGTAAGGTTTCAATCTGAGCCTCTCATTTGGTCCCCAGAAAGCTTGTATCAGCAGTGCGTGCCACCCTGCCCCACTGCTTCCTTCCACATCAGCTCTGGGTGACGGCCGCAAAAACACATTTGGATGATACATTTGATATAAAGACAGTACGGGGGTTTTTTTGGCTTGGTTTTGTGTGTGTGTGTGTGTGTGTGTGTGTGTGTGTGTGTGCTGGGGTTAGAGCCCAGGGCCTCCTGAATGCTGGGCAAGTGTCCTACCACTGAACTCCACCTCCACCTCTCCTTTTTTTAAAAATTTGAGACAAGGTATTGCTGAGTTGCCCAGGAGGGCCTCAAACTTGTGGTCTTCCCCAACTCTCAGCCTCTCGCGTAGCTGGGATTACAGATGCACGCCACCGTGTCAATCTTGGAGGATATCTTTGTCTTAATTTGCATAAAATTAAGATGTTTAAGGTTGATGACCTCTTTGTAAGCTTACTGGTCACTTGTCTCTCTTTCTCTGAGTTGCCCATTTTTTCTATTTGTGTGGGTCTTTTTTTTTTTTTTGCATTGAGTTTAATGATTGTGCATTCTTGTGTGTGTGAGAAGAGAGGGAATGACCACAGAGGGAGTGATGTCAACCCTTTGCCGTCATGTGTGGCTCATATATTTTCTGTAGAGAGCGTGTATGTTTGCTGTAACATTTTGTTTGCAGTAGTTTTCTATGCCTTGGGTTTTTTCGTCTGTATATAATCAAACCTAAAGATACCCCCCCCCATATTATTGTGTTCTTTGCATTTATACCTTTAGAGCAGGGATCAGAAAATTATACCAGGTATGAGTGACAAAGAGAGTGAATATTTAAATTTTTAAAATGTTATTATAGTAAAAGACAGATTTCCATCAGACCCCTTCAAAACGCCCACTCCTTGCTTCGAACACATGTGTCCCATCATTCTTGCTGCTTTCTGAAGCAGTTCTGCAGTCTTTTGTGTCTTCAGTTGCCCTGTTCTGGCTGCCTCTGTGTCCTGAGTTGATCCAAAATGTTTACCTTTCATGATCCTTTTGATTTTGAGAAAGAGCCAGAGGTCACACAGTGCTAAAACTAGTGAATAAAGTGGACGAGGACACACTATAATGTTTTTATGAGGCTGCTTTTCCATTGGGTGGCACGCTACAGTATTCACTGTATTTTTGATTATACCTCATAAAGACACTCACAAAAGAGGACTTCCAGAACTGCTTCAGAAAGTGGCAAGAATGATGGGTGTGTCTGAAGTGAGGGGGTGGTGTTTTAAGGAGGACTAATGGCAATGTGTATTTTACTATAATAATTTTTTTAAAATTTCAACATTCACCATCTATGTTGATCACAATCTATTTGTAGCTTGGGGGCCACATCTTTTTTTTTAAGTGCTTGCTCTCTTTATTTTTTTTTATTTTTATTTTTATTTTTAACCAAGAACATGTATTGGTACAATGTACATATAATGATCACATTCATCACATTTATTTTGTACCTGTACATGATGTATCTTGGTTTTCCCCCCTCTTCCCCACCCTTATCCTCTGTTCCCTCCATCCCTATTATCACATTTCTCCATGATTTCCCTTTCCCCTTTCTTTCCTTTTTTCCCTTCCTGCTTTTCCCCCTTCTCTCTTTCTAGTGCTCCTCTCTTTTGTATATTATCTTCTTGAAGGCCAAATCTTACTACTGTCTATTGCAGTATACAAAGTTTTATTAGGACACAGCTACGCTCAGTCATTTACATATCGTCTATGGCTACTTTCACTATAATGGCAAAGTTGAATTTGTGTAACATAAATCATATGACCTGCAATTTAACTCTCTTGTCCTTTATAGGAAAGTTTGTCTACTCTTGCTCTAAAGTTTCCTCATCTAGCAATATCTTTTAACCTGTACTTTCTTCCAGGTCTTTTGGCTTTACCTAAATAAAGTAGTAAATGAAAACCTGTCTATGTTTTGTTTCCAAAGATTTGATCAGTTGTGCCAGCATCTTTCACTTTCCTACAAGTTTACGGTGCTACCCTCGTACTATAAAGCCTTTTCTATAAAGAAAGGTAATGAGCTCAGCTCTGCGTTTTGTGTCAGCGGTCTCCTTCTGTACCAGTTACACACTACTTGAATCCTATAGCTTTATGTTGTGGCTCAGTGTATGATTGGGCAAGTCCTTCCTTGTTCTTCGTTGTTATTGGCTCTTCATGTAATATTTAGGACTGTTTACCTAGTTTTCTTACCAACTACAGAAATTCAGAGGTAGTGGTTGGTATTATAAAAATGAATAAACAGGGCCGGGGATTTAGCTCAGTGGTTAGAGTGTTTGCCTCGCAAGCATGAGGCCCTGAGTTCGATTCCCAGTACCAAAAAAAAAAAAAAAAATCAATAAACTAATTCGGACCAAACTGATATCTTTATCATAGTAAATTTTTCTAAGCAGGCAAATGGAATGGCCCATGTCTCTTTTGGGAAAGTATTCTATCATGTCCTTAAGAAAGCTGTAGGGTAATTTCTACGTACATCTTGCTTCCTTTTGAAAGGAAGGTTTTTGCGTTTTGTATATTTATATTGTATCAAGCTACTTCATCTTAGTCTTGGTTTTTCAGTAGGTTCTCTTGGAGTTTGACGTGTAGAAAGAACGTTATTTGCAGATGATAAGTTTGATCATTTCAGTGTTCCAGCGAGCCTATGGGTATTAGTCCTCTCCATATCTAGCTTCTCATCTCTTCATGTTGACCACTTCCGTTCCTTTTACCTCTTCCACACTCCCTTTTTGCTCTCTCTTTCTTGTTCTCCTTCCTTCCTTCTCTCCTTCTTTCTCTCCTTCCTTCCTTCCTCTTTTGTTTTTTCTACAACATGTGGCTTTGAGATCTGAACATACTCAACTTTGCGTCAAGTCTGATCTGGCTTGTCCTAGAGTGAATGGCATGGTCACCTTTCTCATTCTGCTTGAGTTTGTCTATTAGTGTGGCCCAAATTTATCTCTTTTTTTGTAGCCACTATTGACTCATACCAAACTTATGAGAAAGTCACATTTCCCCTGTTGGTTTCCCTTTAATGAGGCATTTCCCCCATTCTTATTTTTTTAAATTTTATTTTAGTGGTACATTTTAGATATACGTAATGATAACATTCATCATAGGGGATTTGTGCCTGTACATGATATATCTTGCCCCATTCTGATTTTCTAAAAAATCTCTTTGTTGTACATGTGTTCTTCGCACAGGAAAAGCACAAAACTAGTTGCATTTTCAATTACTAAGCATTCACTCAGATCAAGAAACAGAACCTTACCAGTTCCCAGAAGCCTTCCTGGACACGTAGTTGATTTTTGACATTGAAGTCAAGGTTCTAAATTTATCTTCGTGAGTTCTGAGCCCATTATCCACCTGCTCAGATAATTTGGGATTCTTGAATGATAAATTAGGACTTCTGTGTCATCAGTGACAGAAACTCAAACTAACTTAAGGAAAACAGGGTTCACGTATCTGAAAAGTTTGAGATCACAGCTTCAGGCACACGACGATATGGAGGTTTACCAAAAAATATCTCTGAGTAGATGACTATCAGCATCTCAAAATATATATTGTATCCTTTCAGTAACCCCAGTGGGAAACATTTTTCTTCTGTAGTGTCCCAGGTTTAACAAGTCCCGGAACTGAGTCTCATTGGCTAAAATTAGCTGTATGCCTATTCCCATGTCAGTTATAGTGGCTAAATAAGGGAAGCAGTGCCACGATTGGTTCTGTTTAAACAAATGCCCACTGCTGGAGTCACCTCCTTCCCAAACACATGGACTGACACCAGGGAACACATTATACCTGCACGTCCAAGGAAATGGGATGCCATTTCCAGAAGGAGAGAAAATGGTTGCTGCCAGGTGTGGTGGCACACACGCATAATCCCAGCACTTGAGAGGCTGAGGCAAGAAGATCGCCATGAGTTTGAGGCCAGCCTGGATTTCATAGTGAGTTTGAGGTCAGCCTGAACTACATAGCAAGACCCTGTCTCAAAAAAGAAAAAAGAAAAAAAAAAAGAAAGAAAATGGATGCTGACTAGGGTTAGGATGGCCTAGGAACTGAGGTTTTCATTTTATTTCATTTAAAATAATGTAAGTAGGCAATTGTGGCTAAGGTAGGGCTACTCAGTCGGAAATGCAGTTCTTCACCATTATCCAGATCCTTGATAAAGATGTTGAATAAGGTCGTGGCCAGGGACTGAGCCCAGGGCCATACCCTTGAAGACACTTTCAGAGTGTGTGTCAAAGCCAGGTGCTACTCATTGAGAGCAGTTCTGCAATTGAAATGAACTTTACTGGTCTTTGAAGTTGGCAGGTGGGAACAATAACAAGAGTTTCAACTTTTTGAAAAGAGTCTCTTTTCCTACAAAAACTCAGAAGAAGATTTCTCTCTAAGAGTTAAATTACAATGAAATGTGTGATGGATCAGGGTAGAGATTTGCATACAGATATTATGGAACACAGTCCAGGCTGGCACTGGTGGTTCAGTAGTGAACAAGACAGACCAGACCAGGCTGTCTTGGAGCTCAGAGTCCAGCAAAGTCACTCTGAAGCGAGAATAGCATTACTGTACTTAACAGTGGATAGAGATGGTCTAAGAAGGCCTTACCCAGAAGGCATGCCTAGAGAAAGGCTAGGAGATCGATCATTTATGAGCAACACTATTTAAATGCCTTCCAGGCGACAGGACACTGTGACCAACAACTTTGAAGATTACCATCCTGTTGCTAAGAATAATCTAACTATGGAAAAAGGACACTTCAACCTATCTTGGCATAATGCCATTAAGCGTGGTAATTATGTGTCTCCTTGCAACTTTCTGATTATACTTCGTGTCCCAGACAGGGGTACCTACCTACACAGAGTGAGTTGACCGTGCTTGAATGAATTTCTGGCACACAAGGCAATTCTTGTTCACCTGTGATACTGAGGTTGTGTTTTTATGTAGCAGCTTCATAATCTTGGCTTGTATGAGACTACTCTTGGGGAAAGAAACCACTTTTGGCAAGCTGGTCAACCATGATCCGTCACCAGGGTAATACCATCCCGGGGTTGCTGGGGAGATTCAGCCAGTTGGAATTCTCTTGGAACTCTCCCAAACTCAACCCACCATCACATTCAACCAGCATTTCTCCCGAGTGTTAATAAGGAGATACATGAGAAACTTGCCCAACACTCACTGGAATATCAATAGTTCCTACCTTCGAGTCTCAGTCTGACGAACCCACTGAGGAGATAGCTGAGGTGTTTCTGCCATGATATATTCTTTTGGGGGCTTCTAAGGTCTGCTGTTTCCCTTCTAATGGAGTGAGAAAATTGTCAGTATTTCTGTTAAGGAAACTCAGAAACTCTTTAAATTCATGACCCCTGAGCCCCACTCTCAACAATTATCTAAGCCAAATCTTCAAACAACCATGTGGAGGAATGCTAGGGTTTGAAAGGCAGAAGCATGTTCTAGAATCTTCTCAGAGCAGCGCACTGTTCTCTGCACCCATCTCAGGTTTTGGCCAACAAGCAGAGTGGCCCCGCTGCTCCATACTCTGCCAGCCATGTTGGGCTCACAAAGTTGCACGCAGCGCACAGATGACAGATGAAGACAGAAAGCTTTGAGAGACGTGCAAGCTGCTGAAGAGGGAGTTGGAACTGGTACTTCTGTTATTTACACAAGAAAAGCTAAATGAAATCCAAATCGTGATTGGGGAGTCAGGGCTTCCAGTCCTTCAAGAGAAACTCGAGACAGGCCTTTTGGTTTCAACTCGAGACTCTGAATTTCTGGGCATCACGAGGTGGTAGGAGTCTTTCAGGTGAATCGCCACAAGAGCTTTGCTGTGTTAGCCACTTCTCGTTGCACGAAGTCTCCTCTGAAAGAGTCAGTGGCTTGAAACTGTTCTTTCTCGATGATTCCTTGACCTGACGGGGCAGTTCTGCTGGTCTTATCTGGGCTCATTCATGAGGCTGTAGTTGTCTGCAGGGTCAGCCAGTGCCTGGGCTCCATGGGGATGACCTGGCCCCTTTCTCCGTGCGCTCCTTTACCCAGCACGGTGGCCCAGCTCAGAGTCAGTGTGGGAGGAGTCTACAAGTGCGTGGGTACTGGAAGGCAGGCTTCCCTAGGGGCTGTTATTGTTGCAGTCTGCCATACATTCTCGACTTTGCTTCGCATTAGACTAGAATTCTAGCACTACAGTGTGATAAACCCAAGTGTGTCATGTTGATTGAAGAGTATGATTTGCTGTTGATACCTGTCAACTATCTGGATAGTCCAAGGGACCTAATACTGTCATCAGAGCCCTTATCTGGGAACCCTGGACCCTAGGTTGAGAATGCCAAGCGTATGATTGGCATTAACTCTAAAACCGTGCGGCAGTCAGACTTCAGTGCTGGAGAATGGTGTGTTTGCTTATTTAATTTTATTGCTTATTAGCTGCATAGCCAGGACATTGATTTATGTAATTTCATAATATTATGTTGCACTCTCAATAATTGGGGTTAAAGTCTGGATCAATGTTGAAACAGAAACAGGAATAGAGTAATAATCATCAGCCAGATGGAACAAATTATTAATTCTGAAATGCAGTGTGCTTAGTAATAAAATATTTCAAGAGCCAGGCGTGGTGGTGCCCACTT
This sequence comes from Hystrix cristata, assembly GCA_004026905.1. Classification (NCBI taxonomy): domain Eukaryota; kingdom Metazoa; phylum Chordata; class Mammalia; order Rodentia; family Hystricidae; genus Hystrix; species Hystrix cristata. The sequence goes on along the minus strand of PVJO010021557.1, from coordinate 11,921 downwards.
CTAATCCCCGCTACTTGGGAGGCCGAGGCAGGAGGATCACAAGTTTGAACTCAGCCTTGGCAACTTAGCAAGATCCTGTCTCGAAATAGAACTTTAAAAGGGTTGGGGATGTAGAGCACTTCCTAGCATGCATTAGACCCTGGGTTCAGTCTCCAGTACCGCAAAAAATAAAATCTTTTGAAATGTGGATGACCCAAGGAAACAGAATGTAAAGGAGCCCTTGAGGGAAAGCCTGGGAAGCTTTGCAGAAATGTGGCTGACCTTGACGGTAAGAACGTAGAATCAGCAAAATAAGTTTAATCTTTTTTTTTTTTTTTGGTGAACTTGGGAAAATTACCTAACCTCTTTTGGACTCAGATTCCTCATCTGTACAGTGGAGAAAATGATCTGTGTGGCGAGAGGGCTGCAAATAATTCACAGATGTAAAAGGTGGACAAGGAACATAGTGAAGACACCACTATTACCTGCCCCTACCCTATTAAAATAGGCCCTAGAAAAGAACAATAGTTCTTTTTTTTCTTCTTCTTCACCCTTCTGCTGTTCCTCTTGGCTATAACTACTCTCATTTTCTGTACTGCTGTTTACTCAGCGCCAGCCTATCAGACATTCATATGAGAATATTCTTCTTGTAGTCATTTACACTTTAGCATGAAAAATTTAGCACTTTTTTGCTGCCATTTTTATTGTAGGCTGGTGGGAAGGGTTAGAGTTAGGGTTAGCTTTGGCCACCCCATATATTGTATGACTTAAAGCCTTCTTGCATTAGGGGTCCCTTTCAGAGTCTCTAAAGCAAAAGGAACTGTCCCTTGGCAAAGTTCTGTCTGGGACTGTGGGCCTTGGGCTGCTCGGAATTTCCTGGTTCCCACGCTTCACCCCTTAAGGTCGCCTCAAGTATGTGAAGATGCCTTTGGGTTGCCTGAGTCCCTTGGATGCCTACAACCCACCTTAATTACAAAAGCTCTTTGGAGGGACCCTAATTAGTGTCTATAAATTGCTTTCTCCAACCTTTCAGAGTTAATGTAATCTGTTCCCTTGTTATTAAAAGAACCCACAAAATCTTGGAATATTTTATAAAAACTTCTCCCAAGTTCCTTGGCACCTCGCGCTTTGTCAAGGAGATACGGTGGCCAACCTTCCCCTGAATGGCCTCCGTTTCTACCCAGTCATTCCTTCCGGCTCATGACTTTCTTCTCCATTTGCCGCCCACAGATGCTGAAAATAACCTGTTTTCTGGCAAGCCTGAAATGAGATTCCTTATGATTTAATCAGATCCATAATGAAACCCTCCCAGCTTTCAGGAGCAAACATCCCAAAGTCAGGGCTGGAGCCGGGCAGGCCCTGGAGGGGAGGAGCCCCTGCCCCAGCACCACTCTTGGTTCCAGGAGGGCAGCCACGGGGCCACGCCAGCGCCCCCTGCCGGTGAGACTCCCTCTTGAGCCCAGCGGTGTCCGCCTCCTGTGCAGCCTGCAGCCCGGAAATGAGGTTTCAAAGGTAATAGGCAGGACGTTGCCTCTCCCCGTCCGCTGCTTGGTCCAGGAAGGGTCAGTTTCCTACAGAGAGACAGGGAGGCAGAGACCAGGGCAGAGCAGCCCTTACACAGCTAAGCTGCTGTTAACTCAGAAGGTGGTAACCCCAGACAGAGAAGGAGCTGGGTGCCCCGGGGCGCCAGGGAGCTGACTGAGGAAGGCGCCTGGATGAGTTATGGGGAAGCAGCAGGGAGGAGGGAGAGGCTGGAGAGTGGAGACTACTGGATGAAGAAGGCCACACAAAGTGGAGGCAACTGTAAGAGAGGACAGCTCCAGGCTGGGGTGGAGGCTGTTCTGTGCTGCCTCGGTGCCTCCATTTCTCAGGTCCTGCCTGTGAGAAGTGAGCTGAGTCTGATCTTTCAGCAGCTGGCTGCAACCCAGGCTTTGCCAGTTTGCATTTGTGCATCTTCCGGGGCCAAGGCTGAGTTGTGGCAGTGGCCGGGGGGTGCGGTGTGGCGAGGTGAGTTCATCGCTTTTGGGAGGGCCTCTCACGTCAGTGCCTGAAGGGATGGGGGATGTCACCTGTGAGAGGTCCTGGCACCAGCCACAGCTGATCTTCCTTCCCACCTCAGCACCCTTGTCCCCGTGCTCTTTACCTGTCTTTGTTTCATTGGACACTCAAGATCCAGACATTGTGCAAAAAAGTCTTTCCACGCATCAGCTCATTACATCCTTTCTACTGCTCCAGGAAGTAGGTGCAATTTTACAAGTGGATAGACTGAGGCTTACGGCAGGCTGATGACTTGCCCACATAAGAGGCAGAGCCAGAACTGTTTGACCTCATGATCTGAACTCTGTGCTCAGTGCTGCAGTCATGGTTACACCTGTGTGGAGCAGGTGTCGCTCTTCAGAAGCCCACTTGTCCCCACTCACCAGCTGTTAGCACTTAGCAAGGTTGGGGCTGGGCACAGGGCTCAGGTAGAGTGTTGAGCTTGAGCAAGGAGCCCAGCTGCTCATGGCCAAGGAGGCTGTGGAGAGTCACAGCTTACAGCCAGGCTTCGCAGGAGGTGCCCTTCAATGGCGATCAGACCTCATTTGCACCGGGACACTTACAGTCTGTGGCGATTTTCTGTCCTCTGTATGGCACATGACAAAGGGAGGGACGGCTCATGGATTTGGGAAGTTCCTTCTCTCTTCCGTGTGACAGCCATCCTTCCAGCATGTCTTGAGACAGATGCCATGTCAGAGGACACACCTCATTTTCAAAAGCATCTTCTGATGCTAGGTTCTTGGAAAACATTGCATGGTGTAATTCCAGGCTTTAGCAAAATTTTAAATTCAAAATAGACTTACATTTGGGTCCCAAAGAAGCTACTGTACTCTCCATTTCATAAAAGCAGTGCGGTGGTGACATCACCTAAGGGCAACGTGGTACCCTATTGAATAAGCTGCTGGCTGCAGGCTAAGCCATCCATTCCAGGAAGTCCTTGATTGGTTAGATTGTTTTTCACTGAAGAAGCTTAAGGTTAAGCACTAATTAATGGAAGGGAGTTGGATTGTATACAGATACATCAGTAGGTAGGTTTGGGGATGTGTCAAATATACCATCTTTGTCTCTGGAGTGGAAAATGTATTCTCAAAGCCCACACAACTCCATAGATTTCTTAAAGCTCCATTTTTGGCAAGTATATTCTGGTCTTGGTGTCTGTGGCTAATGAACAGCTTCTGACTCACGCCGGGCGGTGACTGATCACTGCATTGATCTGAGTATCTCTTGAAGTGCAGCTCATGGGGGCCACCCCCCGCCCCCACCAAGGGCCTGAGCCCATCGCTCACTCATCTTGGTGGATGGATATGGCTCAAGGACCTCATCTGGGCACCAGGCCACTGTCGTAGTCAGCTTGTGCTACTGTAACAGAATACCACATGCTGGGTGGCTTAAACTACAGACATGTGCTTCCTTACAGTTCTGGAAGCTGGAAGTCCAGGATCAAGGTCCAGGATGGTTGGTTTCTGGTGAGGACGTTCCTGGCTTACTGCTCTCTTGCTGTGTTCTCACATGACTGGGAGAGAGTGTGAGCTCCCTGGTGTCTCTTCTTAAAGGGCACTAATGCCATCGTGAGGACCTTCTCTGACTCTCATCATTTCCTGAGGGCCCCATCTCCAAATACTGTCAGTTTGGGCGTTAGCACATTAGTCCTGGGGACAACTCAGTCTGCGGCAGGTGCTTTCTGTTCTCAGGCCAGAGGCCTGGCTTCTGTGATGCCCCTGGGCGGGGTTCCCTACAGTGTGGAAAAGCTGGTAGGGACTTGTCAAGGGGGAGGTGAGGTCTCCTAAAGCTAGGAGGGTTTTCCAGAGGGCTGGCCGCATTGAAGGAAAGCTGACTGCTGATTGGAGAAAAGGGGTCCCCAGTTTGGGCAGAACCCAGGATAGATCATTTTGGGCTCCTCCTTGGTCAGGTGTTCGGTTCGCACCTAGGATGACTTACATAGTCACCCTCCTTAAGGATGGGACCCCTGGCAACTGGCTGGGTCTAATCTCTCTCCCTCCCTCTCCTCCTCCCTCTGGCACCAGGGCCCCTCCCTCTGGCCCCCCAGCACAGTGGGCTTGACATGGTCAAACTTCTTATGTGATAGCTCAGGGCTTCAAGAGCAGGCGTTCAAACCCAGGAAGCTGCCAATCTTTTGAGACCTGAAACTGTCACGCAGCCCACTCAGACTTAAGGGAAAGGGACAAAGACTCCTGATGGCAGGAGTCCGACAGTCACAGCTTGCGGCCATCATTAATCTGTCCAGAGGCTAACTGCTGTGGTCATTTCTTGCTCATGTAACGGTGCAGCGTTGGTATTCTTGAGTTACCTAGGGCTGGAGGTCCGGTGGGAAATGGGAAATGACTGTTAATGGGCTTGGGGTTTCTCTCGGGGGGTGACAGAAGGTTCAGAAGCTGATTATGGTAGTGGCCTCACAGCTCTGGGAGCCCTCGAAAATGGCTTTCCTCCACATGGCATCCCTGAATGCAGGTTCCTCCCATGCTGTAGCTCCGCCCGCTCAATCAGAGCTGTGCAGTGGAAATACAGTGTGAGCCATGGATGTAATTTTTACCTTTGCTGGTAGCCACATTTAAAAAGGTAAAACACACAAAAAACCCCAAAAAACAGGTGACCTTAATTTTAGCAATATATTTTATTTAATCCAATATACCCACGATATTTTTCCAACATGTAATCAATAGAAAACTTATTAATGAAAGATTTTATATTCCGGGTTTTTTTTTTTTTAAAGTCTGAAATATATGTACATTGATCCACATGTGCCAACTCAGATTGGCCACGTTTCAAGTGCTAATGGCCACATGGGGCCTGTGGTCACTGCACCGGACAGTGAAGCCCTCGGTGTAGCTGAGTCCCTCTACTGAGAGTGGTTCTGATGGTGAGAGCTATAGATGGCGGAGATTGCTCCTGCCTGCATGCCGCTGACCAGGACCCAGCCTGTAGGGAGGCCTCTGCCCAGAGGATGGGACATATATTCTATCCACGTGCCCTGAAGAATAAGAACCTGGGGTTTGGTGAACATACAGCAGATTCTGTCCCAGCAGCCAACACTTTTCTGTGCAGTCTGGTTGGGGGCTTTGCCTTGGTTTTGAGAAAGGGGAGGAATTTTGCATTGGGTCCTGGTCTCCCTTGGCTCATCAAAGTCACACGCAGGGTCTTCTATGCCAGCTCAAGTCCCTGCCCAGGGGATCCGTCTGGATGCTCTTACTTGTGTTCTTCCTCCAGCTGGAAGTGCCCACATCCTTTTTTGGGCCCATGACCTTCTCACCTGATCCACCACCCTTCCCTTGGCCCTCTTCAGTCTCTTTTCTCCCCATAGTCCCCCTTCCCCCAGGACAGGTTTACAGGCTTCGTAAGGGGAGAAGCATACAGCTCAGAAGAAGGTGGGCCTGGCTTCCAGCCCCAGTTCCATTATTTACCCGAGAGCCGGCACAGTGGCCCCTGGCCTGCTCTGGTCCCCCATTGGCTTCAGGCCTCTTACTGGACCCTGCGAGGCTGACGTCAGCCCTAACCAGGTCCAGCCTCCTTGGAGGAAAGACCTAAGTCCAGCCCCGTCGTGCAGAGCCCGGCTTACTGGCCCCATGTCTGGCTTCCTGCCCTTGCCGTGCTGGGCTGGCTGCTTGTTGCACCAAGAAACGTCTTGAGGAGTGGAAAATGAATGTCGGGTGACCAGTGACTCCGAGCCAAAGTCCTCGTTCCTCTGTTCAGTGGAGACAAGAGCAGTGTTAGCATGGGGAATGTCACACTGGGCTGCGTGCAGTGGCACTTATCTAAGGCAGAAACTGAGTTTTGCAGAAGAGGAAACTGAGGCACAGAGAGGTTCAGAGACCTGGTCAGGTAGATCTTAGGTGGTCAGGTGGGATTTTGACTGCAATGAAGGCCAAGTCTGTGCTCCTAACTACAGCCTGGCCCCCTTACCTTACAAGTAGGAGGAAAGTCTGAAAACAGATAGGTGGAGGAGAGAGCTGTGCCCGGAGGTACAGTCAAGAGCACTTCCACTCAGAAATAAAGTCACTGCTGACTTGTTGTCTAGCAAACTCCCAGCATATTGGGTGAGGTTGGTATCCTGGGAAGCCCTGAGGGACTCGGAGTTTCTCCTGGATCGGGGCAGGATGAGAAAGTCTCCGAGGAAATGAGCAGTTAGATGAAAAATGGGGCAAGGAGGGTGGCCCTGGCCTGCCATCAGAGGTGGGAACGCACGGGGGTTTCCTTCCCCGTGTCCTGCCCACCCAAGTCCATCGCCATGGTCCTCGGGCCTGTCTGGGTCCCTGCCTGAGTCCTCGCTTGCCCGGCCCTCGATTGGCACTCATTCAGCCTCCCAGGTGCTCTGATGCTCAAAAGAGGAAGTGCAGGGGTGGGCAGGAGCGTCCTGGTCTGTGTCAGCAGACGCCAGGGGCTCTTGTCAGTCCCTTGGGGCTCGGAGACTGCTGTGGTGCCGGGTCACGGAGCAGCGAGCATTTCTGCAGCCCCCAACGTGTATGCTCGAGAGTTGGTACCTCTGAACCACGGTGACCCTTGGAAGGGACATGGCCCAAAGGTCAGCCTGTCTCTCTGGACGTGAGCGGCCTCTCTTGTACTTACAAACCACAGCACAAAACATGAAAGATGTGCAAATGAACAAGTTCCCAGAAGGCCACTTACTGCTGAGAGACAGTCCGTCTGACCAGACACCTCTGCCCCTCCCACTTCCCCTCGTCTGTGAAGCCTCGTTTGACTGGTTTCATTGGGCCTCAACTCAGGCGTAACGCCCTGCACGATGCATGTCACTGAGCCTTCACAGGGCTGTGGGTGTGGGGCGTGGACTCTCCGCCTACCACTCTGCCCACCACCCCCCACACCTCCTGCCCCAGTGTCCACAGAAAGAAGCTGGCCTGTTCCAGATGTCCTGGCATGTGCACATCAGCTGTGTGACTCTGGGCAGGTCACTTTACCCGTTTGTATCCAACTGGTGACTGGTACAGCGTCCTCAGTGGCATTGAGTGGGTGTGTATGAAGCACGCCTAGGACAAGCCTGGCAGGCAGTGAGTGCCCAGTGGGGATTAGTCGTAAGAAGCCAGCAGTTCTACCCCTATGTATTTCCCTCGAGAGAAATGAAAGCATAGATCCACACGAAAACGTGTCCACAGATATTCATAGCCACATTTTTCATCATAGCCCCCAAGTGGAAACATCTCAAATGTCTGTCAACATGAAGGATAAGTGGAATATCCACACCGTGGAATATTATTCTGCCCTGTAAAGGGACGAGGTTTTGACATACTGCAATGCAGATGAACGTGGCCAAGTGAAAGAAGACAAACACAAAAGGCCACATGTGATTCCACCATATGATATTTTCAAATCTTTACAGACAGAAAGTACTTTTTAGTAGTTACCTATTGAGGAGAGAAGACGGAGGGAAATAGGGAGTCACTGCTAATGGGTATGAAGTTTCTTTGCAGGAGGAGATAAAATGTTTTAAACTGATTATAATGATGATGATTGTCTAACTCCATGAATATCGTAAAAGATAAAAGAGCCCATTGAATTGTACATTTTAAATAAGTGAATTGGAGGGTACATGAATTATGTGTCAAGAAAGCTGTTAAACATGAAAAGTTACAGAAAAAAAAGAAACTTACTACCTAGCACTTGCTAATCATTGACTTCGATTGCTTCCCAACAACCTATTTAATCCTCGTGACAACCTTATGAGAGGTTCTGCTACCCCATTTTTACAGTTAGGGAGGCAGAAGCACAGAGAGGGAAAGCAGTACGCCCAGAGTCACACAGTGGTTGGCCGCAGACCTGGAGTCAGAGCCCAGGCTGTCAGGCTTGTGCCGGAAGTACCGCACTAAGCAGCCTCCACTGCAGCAATCAGAGGTCAGCCCGCACGATGGACGGGCTTCAGGATCTCCTCGGCCCAGGAAGACTGCCAGGTCCCCCACCGCTTACAAGGGGTCTTGGAGGCCTGGGGTTGGCGGTGAAGGGCCCAACGAACCCTGGAGCGCCGGCCGGAAGATGCAGACCCAGAAGGGGTGTTTCCGAGTGACTGTGAGGAATGGGCACGTCTCTGACCCACTTTGAGCACTTCTGGCCCCTCCTGGAGCTGGAGCTGCAGAAACTGATTTGCAGGAAGGCGTTTCCACTTAATTAGCGTGGCCTCCTTCTGGCTGGGAAAACACCATTAAACGGGCTGGGTCGGCCTGAAATCATGGCGGTGGCCTCAGCCCCAGTCCCCTGGGGCTGTCTCTTGGGCTCTGTCCCCTTACCTGGCTGGAATTCAGAACGTCTGAGTTTCCAATTTGGAGCACAAGACAAATCCCACCCTGGTGCAGCCCAGGGAAACACCAGGCGGGGAGGAGGCGAGCGAGCAGCGGCCCTGGGCCTGGGCCTGAGGGACCAGAAGGAAGGAGGAGGAGAGGCCTTACCCTGTGTACCTGGCCTCAGCCTGGAGCTGGGGGACTCTGAAGTCTCCTGGGCCCTTGCACAGTGCTGAGTCTTTTAAGTGCACCCGCCAGGGGGCTCCACTTCACAGGTGAGGAAACTGAGGCACAGAGAAGTTGTCATCTACTGAAGGCTCTGGCAGCAGGAGTAGCAGAGCAGGGTTCTGACCTTTAGGCCTCCTGGCTTCCAGCCTAATCTACCTGCCTGTGTTTTGAAATGTCACACCTTGCCCGGATCCCAAAAGCCCATAAAGTCTCAAAACCTGCTCCTGGTTTTATAGGAAGAGCGATTGCTCAGGCATGCCTGGCCGGAACAGAGAGACCCCCAAACCTGAGAGGGTCATCCTCTGTGCATGGGGTGTGTGCACAGTGGGAAGAGAGGAACCCATGGGCTGTACTGTTTACTTGCCGTGTGACCTTCGGCAACTGTCTTGATCTCTCTGAGCCTCATTCCCTGTCTGTAAAGCTGGGATCCCAGCAGCGTACTCCCCGGTGTTGTGAGGAGTAACTAAGAAGCACAGAGAGTGCTTTGGCCCAGACAGGTGCTGAGGACCAGGGGTGTCCCCCCGGCCCTTTGGTGTCCCGGCACGGAGGTGGGCCTCACATTGAGGACCTCAGGGGCATGAGGCAAGGGATACCTTCCTCCCCTGCGGAGGCACAGTGGACAAGCGGGGCACAGCCCGCTGTGGAGGTGGCCCCCCTCGTGCATCAGGGATCGGGCACAAGCTGAAGGCTGAAGCACCCACAGTGTGGAAACCATTGTGCCTTTTTCCTTTTTATTTATTTATTTATTATTTATTTTGGGTGCTGGGGATCGAACTGAGGGCCTTGTGCTTGCAAGGCAAGTACTCTCACCACTGAGCTAAATCCCCAGCCCCCGCTTTTTTCCCTTTTAAATAGAAGGAAAATTCATATAGTATAAAATTAACCATTTTAAAGTGTATGACCCGGTGGCATTTAGTACATTCACAGGGTTGTATAACCATCCCCTCCACCTGGTTCCAGAACATTTTTACCACCCTCAAAGGAAATTTTGTGCTCATTAGCAGTTACTTCCTAATTTCCCCTTCTCTCAAGTGCCTGGCAACCACTAATCTACACCCTGGACCTATAGATTTATCTACTCTGGATATTTCATTTGAATGGAATGAATCATACAATATGTTACCTTTTGTGTCTGACTTCCTTCACTTAGCAAAATGTTTGCAAGTTTCATCCATGTTGTGACGTGTGTTAGTACTTCATTCCTTTTTATGGCCCAGTAATAGTCCCTTGTATGGATAGACCACCCACATGCATGCACAGGCACATACACACACACACACATGCACACACACACGCACGCACACTCACAACAGGCTGCACCCACCTTGAGGCCCAGCCCTGCAGTGATGGGCAAAGTGGTGTTTCCAAAGGGCACTGTGCTTTGGTTTCTCTGCCTCACCAGGCCCTAACGCTCAGACATCCAGCCTGGTGCTGTGCTGGATGAAGCTGGGAGTGAGCACAGGAGACGGGACGTTAAAGATCCACCAGGGGCAGAAGATCAGCCTCCATGTGGTCCAGCCCAGGACACACAAAGGTTCATGGTTCAGACCTGGGGCTCCGGAGTGAGACCACCTGGGCTCGAATCCCAGCTCCACTGGGTGACCTTGAGAAGTTCCCTTAGTTGCTTTGTGCCTCAGTTCCTCTTTTGCGTAAACGGAAATAACAGTACCTACTCGGCAGGGTTCTAAACGAAGCCTTGCTGCAGCAGTCTCCAGCATAGAGGAGGTCTCCGGTATCAGCAGTCATCAGTGGTCATCAGCGCTCCCCCGCTGCATTGCAGCCCTGTGACTGTACGGAGCCCTGCCTGACCGGGGACCCTTCCATGTGCCCTCACAGCATGGCTTGGCTCTTCCTTCAGGGTCCTCACAGGCCGCTTCCCACCTGTGGAGCGGTTGTCAGCATGCATCCCTGCGGATGGCACAGAGGCCAGGTCTGGTTCAGTTCCCATCTGTACGCCTGGCACATCCATGTGCAGAGTCGCACACCTGCCCGTACCTTTGGTCTCAGGAGCCCAAGACCCACCACCGGAAGCTGAGAGGATTTTTTTACTTTGAGGGAATTGTAGATTCACATGCAGTTTAAAACTAATAAAGAAGGTCCTTCTGTCTTCCCCCTAGTTTAGGCCCATGGTAACATTTTGCAAAGATCAAATGGAATATCACAACCAGGAAATTGGCGTGGATGCAGCTCACCAGCTCTGTTCAGTCTCCATGAGTTTTATGTGTGCTTGTTTGTGTGTGCGTGTGTCTAGCTCCGTGAGATCTTTTATCCAAGAATAGATTTGTGTGACCACCATGGTCACCATTGACTCCATGACAAAATGACAATATTTTGATATCCTGGGATACATAAAAATTTTTAAAGTTTCACCTGTTTTCCTTTTACTTTTCTGATGTTGCTACCAGAAAATGTAAAATGACAATCGTGGCCTCTGTTATACTTCCTTTAGCCAGTGCTGCTTCTCGGCACCCAACGAATTCCCTCCTTCCCTCCCTGGTGCCTCCCCCTCCCAGGCAACGACTGTTCTGATGTTTGGGGATTTTTTTTTAGCTTGCTAGAGGTTTATTTACTGATTGATTTAGAGATGAAATGTATGTAACATAAAATGACCCATTGAAACCTGAGTACTGACATTTAGGACATCTCCTTTCTGTTCCTGTGGATTTACTTATTCTGGACATTTCATGTAAATGGAGTCATGCATTGTGGCACCTTTTACGTCTGGCTTCCTTCACTTAGCATGGTGTCTTCAAGGTTCATCTGTGTTGTACCATGTGTCAGTACTTAGTTCCTTTTCATGGCACAGTAATATTCCCTTTTGTACAGACACAGATATGTATATACATACCTCACATCTGTTTATCCATTTATCCATTGGTGGACTTGTGGGTTATTTCCAACTTTTAGTTATTGCAAATGGTACTGCTGTGAAGTTTAACATTTGGGGGAACCGCCCAGCTGTTTTCCAAAGTGGCTGCATTGTTTTGTATTCCAGCAGCAATCTACAGGGGCTCCAGTTTCCCCACATGCTCACCAGAATTCGTTAATTGTCTTTTGTAAAAATTGTTATTATTCTAGAAATTCTATTGGTTGTGTAGTGTTTGTTGGTTCTAGAAAGTTGGCCAATTGGAACCACGCAGTATGAACCTGTGTGAGCCTTCTTTGGCTCTGCCTCTGGTGACAACCATTGAGGGGTGTGGCTCAAGGGCCTGAAGAATCATATCATGGCCAGTGCGGTACATCGAAAAGGAAGACAAAATCCTCTACGGCAGAGATGGCAGCTCACTCTCCCTCTTCCCTGCAGATTCCTGTGCCCCGTGTGCTGACAGATGTGCCTGTCTGTCTTCCTGCATGGACCAGAGATTCGTTGAGCTCCTACTGTGAGCTAGGCCTGTGTCGAATGCCACTGATTCATTAATGAGTAACAGACAAGGC
>PVJO010021556.1:0-28961 GCA_004026905.1 Hystrix cristata | reverse complement strand
TGTGGAAATCAATATGGAGATTCTTCAAAAAACTACAACTGGAGGTTCCATTTGACCCAGCTATTCCCCTACTGGGGATCTTCCCAGAAGAATTAAAATCGTCATACCACAAGGACGTATGCACCACCATGTTCATAGCAACACAATTTGTAATAGCTAAGTCTTGGAAACAACCTAAATGTCCAACAACCAACGAATGTTTAAAGAAAATATGGTTTTTCTACACAATGTAGTACTACACTGCCATAAAAAAGGATAAACTAGAGTCATTCATATATAAATGGATATTTCTTGAGAACATACTCTTAAGTGAAATAAATCGGACACTCATGAGCACACATCGAATTGTTTCTCTGATATGAGAGACCATAATTGTAAATAAGGACAAAGAGGTGTAATAGATATTCTATAAAAGGAGAATGGTGGGCAGAGGAGAGGAGTACTAGAAGGAAAGAAGGGGAAAAGCAGAAAGGCAACAGGGGAGAGAGGGGAATGGGAAAATATGGAAAATGATGAATGAACCTGCTGTAAATAGGGAGGGAGGGCGCAGAGGGGAGGGGGGAAGAGGGGAGAGAACCAAGATACATCATGTATAGGTACAGAATTAATGTAATGAATGTGACCAATGTATGTAGAATGTACCAATACATGTTCTTGGTTTAAAATAAAAAAAAAATAAAAAAAATAAAAAAAAAACAGAACTTATATTCTTCATTTATGTCAAGCAATAAAGTTGTATCAATTGAGTGACTTTTCTCTAGCTCTCCTCATGTGTATTCTCCCCAGTTTCTTGTAACCACTACTTTTCTATCCAATTATATGAGATCATTTTGTATTCCAGTTATGAAAATAAATCGTGGAAAGTTTTTCTATGCTTGATTTTTTTCAGTGAACCTAATGTCCTCTGGACCTATCCATGTTGTAGCAAATTATAATAATTTGTACATTCTTGGCTGAATAATATTCTCCTGTGTAAAAACCTCCTTATCTGATGATGGACGTTCAGGTTGATTCCACACCCTGGCTGTAGGAAATAGTGACACAATGAACACGGGTGCCTGGGTCTTGTCAATATGTTCATTTCCTTTGGATACAAACCCAGCAGTAGGAAATCTAGATTCTGTGGTACATTTATTTACATTTTTTGAGTTTTTTTCACACTAAAACAAACTGCAAATTTTATGAACAAACTAAAAACACTTGAAATTATAAAGAAATATGTCCTAAAAAGACAAGAAATCCCTTGGATGAAATGTCATGCAGCTAAAAATAATTAATAGTCCTTTTTCAGATTTTTTTAATTGAAATTTTAGAAATCATGTTCCATATTTCAGGATATTATTAGACCTAATCTACTAGGTCACTCAAGTTAAGTGATCCTGCTTTTTCCTGCATTAATTGTGCCATTAGGACAAAATGTGAATTTTGGTGAGTTTTAGTTATTCTAAAAGAGACTATTTCCAATAAGTCTTCTGTATCATTACTTGTTAGATTCTGTATTTAAATAAATGTTAAACTGTCTCTATAGAAGCTAAATTATTTGAAAAACAATTGTAAATACACTGAAAGACATTAAAACAAAAATAAATAGGAATTAAAATAAAACTTAGTTGAAATCTATTTCAGGATTGTTTCTCTTGAAGTCTAAACTACCAGCGGCATGACGATCCACCTTCCGTAATTTGCCAATAAACTGTTAGGTATTTCTCTAATGTAGCAATGAGTTTGCTTCAACTTCTAATGTAAATGAGCATGATTATTATAGAGTGATTTTTATCTCAAGTTACATTAGGAGCCTATCTTTTCATTCAACATAATTAAGCTATAGTTAATGAACTCTTTTTGAATGACTTAATTTGCTGTTACAAATTGTGAGGTTTTTTTGTCATTGTCTAAAGAAAACATTTTGCCATTTAAGTAGCAAAACAAATTTGTAAAATGTATTGCCCATGGCAATTCTTTTAATATTTCCTTTACTGGTACAATGTAAGAGAAATTTGTTACATCCAGTGGGTCTGGAGTCTAGCAGCTCCCAGACTCCCCCTCAACAGGCTCATCTCTCTTTCTCCGATGTAGGAAGAGGCAGAGCAGATCGAAGGCCAAAGCAAAGCAAAAGTGAGACTTTATTACAGGTATGGCGAGAGGAAGCAGTATGAAATCCGCTCCGGTGAGTGGGGGCCCAGAGCTGGAGCACTGCCGAATCTGGGGCTGTGGTCCTGTTTTAGGAGCTAGGGTCCCTTCTCAACCCACCTAAGGATAACTGACCAGACTCTGGGCTTGTTGCATGGGGGGTCTGGCCTTGTGGGCTAGTAGAAGGACTTGGGTAGGCCTGGCAACCTGCTCTGGGAGGGTCAGTGAGGCCTGCACAGAGGTAGGTGTCAGAACCGTGGCTGTTGGCTTGGCTGCTTGCTGCAATGTAACAGCTATTTCCTTTCTGCTTCTTACAGGAACCTGACTCCCTAATCTAACCCTACCAAAGGGTCCTGATTTTCCTTACAAATTGGAAGGAGAAAATGAAATTTACAATATTATTAATATTCTATATCATGAAGTGTAACTATGCTATCATATGTAATAATACATATACAATTTTATACAGTCCTATATATAACTATTGTTTAACATAATGAAATCATTGTAATAATATATGTAATTATCTGCTTTATACATTTTTAAAATTTCAATATATTTTATTAGTACAATTTTAATTTGTTTTATTGGTACATGTTTATTGGTATGCAGTTCACAATCATCTTGGGGAATAGTTACATGTACATATTACAGCTTGGCTTTTTTTTTTTTTTTTATAATCCCTTTCCCTCCTCTGCCCCGCATCCTCTGGTTCTCCTATCACCTTTTACATATTTCTTGATATTTTTTCTTTTAGCTCATACTACGGCAAATAGTTACACTGGAGTTATTAGGAATCTGTACATGGCACAACTTCATTCCTCTTGTTTTAAATATTTTTTAAAGGATTAATTGCTTGGACTTTGTGACAATTCAAGCTTAAATTTGACAAATCTTGCTTTTTGTTCTAATGAGGGAGAGACAACAGCCCAAAGGCGAGCCGTGATAGAAATTCCAATCGGTCTTTACCTATCCATGTGGTCTACTCTATTGTCACATTTACACATCAACTTATATTTACCCCTAAATACTTCCCAAATTACCTTTCTCTTGCTCACTGTGATATTTGGAGATGATTTCCCTTCTGCCAAGAACATAATTTTTCAATGTCTCCTATGTTAGGTAGAAGACATTTTCTGACTCAGTAATGCTTCTTTTTTTGTGGAGGTGTGTGTGCTGGGAATCAAAATCAGGGTCTCGTGCTTGCTAGACAACTAACCAAGCACTCTACCACTGAGCAAAACCGTCAAGCCCTCAGCCATACTTTTTGTCCTTAGTGAAGTGCAGATAAAGACTGTACATGTTTAAGGCATGTAAATAATACACGTGTTCATTGCGTACTGATTATCACAACTATCACCATGCATGCTGTACATTAGGATCCCCTTTTCAAAATATGAAAAAAAAAGAAAAAAAAAAACCCTTTCGTTTGAAGAAAGCTGTCTACAAAAGTAGATAGAAACTCCTTGAAAAACATAAATGATAAAGCCGTGGTGGACAAAATACCCGACACCCACCACTTAAAGGAGGAGTGATTTATTTTGGTTCAGAGGGTTTAGTCCACTGTTGGCTGGGTCCAAAGCAGAAATGTGGCAGAAGGATGTGGCATAGAAAGGCTGCGTACTTCATAGTGGGCAGGAAGTAAAACAGGAGACCAGCGCGAGAGAGGAAGTGACCAGTGGTCAGAAAGTGTAACCAAGCATCACATCTCCATGATCCAATCCTCGGCATTTAATAGAAGGTTCTTTTATTCCATTCGAATTGAAATTGCAAAGTGCAGCTCTGCTAACAGCAGCAGGCATGAGCACCAGCCCAGCATTACAGCTCTAGGGCTCTCGACCACCTCAGCAGGTCCGCAGCAGCCAAGGCTAAGCTAGAGCTCCAGGCAGCTTCCACTGATCTCTGCTGACAACCGACAAGGCGCTAGCCCCTGTGAGTTGTTACTGATGGCTGAGACCGGTTGTTCACCCTGATCACTGCTGTCGTTGGTCACCCGATGCTGTGGATTAACAGTGGTCACTGTCAACGCCACCAGTCTGTGCCCCTCTAGTCGGAGTCTGTTAATGTCAGTCCCCCGGGGTCCACTCGGCCAGTCTCTGCTGGTCTCTGCTGTCTGCCTCTGGAGCGCCTCAAGACTAGCAGCTCCTACTGCCTTTAACTCGTTTTTAAAGTGACATGTTCAGCTGAGACTGTGGAGTAGATTAACGGGCCCTTTTGACCCCACACGTCCCTAGAATAAAGTCACAAACAGATTTACAGGGAGCACCAGAGCAAAGCGTGACTAGACTGAGCCTGTGCTGAGGCGCAGGGGTTGGTACAGCATGAGGGGGACCCTAGAGAAATCAGAGCAGCGCAGGGGAGACACATTTCTACAGAGCAGCAGTGGCCCACACTCGCGTAGGTATCTTTCCATGTTGCAGTCCTATGATTGATTCAAGTTCAGTCCCGTCAGGGTGTCATCTGGGTTTGGTCCGTGTTTAATCCCGCCCTGGTCAAGGTAGGTCCGCTTGGAGCGGGTGCAGACCGTCCAGGCTGCCCAGAGTGCAGCGGCATCCGGCAGCGGGCTTGATTGGCAGCTGCTGCTGCTTTTCAGGAGTCTCTAGGAGGGCTGGACATGTTGGTCGTGGTCTTTGGCGCCTTGGAGATTTGGGAGTTAACAAAGGTGGGCCTTCCAGATACTGATGCTATTATCAAGGGGAGGCTCTTGGCAGCTCCTCGCAGCAGCTGGGGTGGAGGCATCTTGGCTGTCAGACTCTCTTCCCCTCTGCTTGGGCTTGGAGGACAGCCAGATTGTAACCTGCCCCGTGCAAAGAAGATGCTGCGCTGAGTTGTAAGTTCCAGCGCTCAGGGAGAGGAGGGGCTAGAGGAAGTGAAAGGGAGAGATGTGACCACCGACTCTTGGAAAGCTCCTCCTTCTGACATGCAGCAAGATAAAGGAAGAGTGGGGTTTGTTTCTCTCTGCCTCACACCCAGACACACCCAGAAATGCGTTTTACTAATCCCCTAGATATCCCTCAAGCCAATCAAAGTGATAAGTAAGCGGGTCTGTCACATCCCTTATGTGCAAAATTCATCCAGTACCCACAGAGATACACATACTTGCAATATTGAAACATCCATTCGTCAAAGGAATTCAGATATAGTAGACCTCGACTGGGCTTTCCTTTGTGCCTGTAAGAACGCAACAATAGAAAATGTCTTGTAGCTCATGGTGGAAATCAAAGGGCATGCTGTCTAGAAATGGCTTAATAAGCAATGTGAAGTAGTGTGATTAAAAACATGAAAGAATTTGTCTCTGCTTCCTTTTTATTTTTTTGTTGCGCTGGGGGTCAATCCCAGGACCCCACACATACTGGGCAGTGCTTTCGATTTTATTAGCCTGTAACAATGACAGCTAAATTAACTTAAGAAGCAGATTATACATCATTTTATATTTATGTCACTCCTTTAGGGGCCCTTCCCATTTCAAAGAAATGAATCTTAAGCAAGAAAGAATGCAATATTCTAAACAATGGAAAATGTGTTTATTTTAAATTGAATTTATGAGAAAAAGATCAATATTTTGTAAATACATTCAATGAAGAATTTTCTACAAATAAAAAAGAACTCGTGAAACTAAAAAAGACTTTCATTATTATAATACTTCACAAAAATTATTTTCTTTAATTGAACTATTTAGTTTCTGTGAAAATAACTGATGAAAGAAATATAAAGACCCTGTAGACATGGTTAATATTCTGAACCTTTATTGAAACTAATAATCAGATAAACACACATGAAATAATAAATACCATACCCCCCACACGCACATGTCACATACATACACACACTAATAAACATGAGATTATGGATGTGAAATTATCCCAGTGATTTAAATATAACCTACCAGTGTGGCTGCAATAAAATGAAGGGATTAATTGCTGAAAGATGTTTTATCACTTATTACAATAAACCTCTCTTATTAATAAAAAAGAAGCAAAAATTATTGATCATTTATTACATCACAGATAGACTTTTTATCAGTTAAATTTCACTAACCTGTCTCTCCCATGGTAATATCCTAAACTGAAAGACTAGAAGTTGCATTTGTTCACTGTGCTATTTTCTGCCGATAAGAATTTTTTCATTTCAAAATCAATAATCTTATGCCGAATTCCACATTACCATATCTAGTGTTGCATTTTCACAGCTGTTCAAAAAGGTTATTCCAAAATACAAATATATCTTTATAATGAAAGGGTTTAAAAAGAGAAGATTTAAACTTATAACATGAAATAATTCAGAATTATCTGGTAATACAATCAAATTATTTGTATTAAAATATAAAATCATTTTTATAATATAAAAATATGACAGATAAAATAGAGTTTTTACTGATGAATTTAAAATCTCAACCAGATGTATCACTATGGAAATTATTTATTTTTTACAGTCCCTCAGACCATACTTGTAATATTTTAAGACTTCTAAAACTAGACTACATCTTGAAATAAGTTTTTCTGACTTTTATGGTAGTTTTTTTTTCCCTCTTCAAAGAGTGTATAGTTAATGTATGAGAAACATAATGAGAAATACAGTGCATGAAATTAGGAGTATTATGTAGACAGCATTTTATATTCTGACTCAATGTTTTAGATAGACATCAGGCTTTCTAGGGACGCCCTTTGCCTATGATATCCCAAGAAACTGATCGAATACCACAGTACATGCTACAGAGCTCAGAAAACTACAGTTTAGGATGAGATGGAAAATGTGTCATCACTTGATATTTAACTTCCTCTTAAATCAGCCAAAACTAAAAGCTGCTCTGTCTGTTTTACCTGCTTTTGTTGTCTTGGATTCCTGGTGTAGATATTCTTTCTTACGTGCTACCTTTGTTCCTTACACGATTCAGACACCCCAGATATAATTGTGTAGAAGATTTACATGAAAATTTATAATTATGCACTACTTGGAATATACATTTATTCCATGCAAGAAACAACTTTGCATATTGTGTAACCTCCACAATTTAGTTAACAATTTCTTGGTACAGAGCAATTTGCTTCTAGGTGTTTCTCAATATGTCCTTGTTTCTTGACGGGTTTTGGGTGCTTTGGTCTTCCCTGTGTCCTGAGTTCCTCACAGCCTCTTTCACCAGAACTTCGTCTAAAATTTAAAATTATTTTTCCATTATGTTATTTAATTTTCATCTCCTTACCACACAATGTTCAGCACAGGATGGAAAACAAATTTCCACTTGTGATGAATAATTTTTATGTGGCAATTGATTAGGCTAAGGGATGCCCAGATGGCTGGTGAAGGGCTAAATCTGGCTGTGACTGTGAGGATAATTCCAGAAATGATAAACATTTAATTAGTAGATGAAATCAATAAGACTCACCTTACTAATGTAGGCAGGGATCATCCAGTTTGTTGAGCATGTGAATAGACAAAAAAATGCTAATGAAAGACAAATTTTTTTTCTCTATATATTTAACTGGGACATTCACTTTTTTCGGTCCTTGGACATGTATGGTTCTGATTCTGGGCTGTTGGGACTTGGGGTGAATTACACCACGGCCTTTCCTTGTTCTTCTGGTTCGCAGACTGAAACCTGTGAAACTGCTCATCCTCCATAATCATGTGAGCCGATTCTCATAGTAAATTTCCATCTATCTATCTATCTATCTATCTATCTATCTATCTATCTATCTATCTGTCTGTCTGTCTGTCTTCTATGTATGAGCTCTATCTCATTGACTCTGTTTCTCTTCAGAAATCTGACAAATGACTATGTATTGTGTATCTGAGATAAATGATTTTCAAAATTACAAATCGTCTGAAAGTAAAGAAATAGAATGATATATATCATGCAAACAGAAATCTTAGTGGTGGAGGGGCTAAAATGATACCAAACAAAAAGGAGTGCAGAGTAAGAAATATTATTAGAAATAAAGAGAGATAATTCATTGTAATAGAAGAAAGGATATGTTATAAAATATGTTATAAAGATGTATGCATCTAATAACAGATATAAAATATATGAAACTAAAACTAAAATTTATGGAATTTAAAGGAGACTTACAAAAAAAAGGATACTTACATAATTCCACAATTGTACTTGCTCAATAATTGAGAGAAAAACCTGATAGAAAATCAGTACATTTACAGAAGATTTGAAAAATCTCACCCAAATTTAAAAGACATTTACATAACACTCCAGTCAAACAAAGCTAGATATTCATTCTTTTCAAGAACCCACAGCAAACTATACAAATGGGTTACATACAAGCCAGAAAGAAAATCCCACAAATGCTTTTTTTTTAAATTTTATTTACCAAGAACATGTATTGGTATATTGTATATATAATGATTACATTCATCATAGTTAATTTGTACCTGTCCATGATATATCTTGGTTCCCTCACTACCCTTCCCCTCCTTTCTCCCTCCTCCATTTCTAATTCTCATCTCTATTGAATAAATTCTGAAAGGATTGAAATTATATAAAGCACACACTCAATGTGAGGAAATTAAATTAGTAATCATAATAAAATATTTTGATAATTTCCAAATACTTTAGAAAGTACAAAGTATTTATATAAGCCATGGATCAAATGAAGAAAAAGCAAAAAAAAAAATGTGAAATGTGACTACCTAAAAATTTTAAAATGCATCATGTTCACACTTCTATAATGCAACCAAAGCAGTTATTCAGGAAAATTGTATAGCTTCAGATGTTAATAATAGAAAAATTTCAAATTAATGACTTAATTCCCAAAGCATTTTGTTAAAGATAAGAACATCTCAAAAGTAAGTTCCTCAAAATATCTAGGTAAAGATCGAGTAACATGAAAAATTAAAGGAATTAGATCATCTTAGACTTTTCAAAAGCAACACATAAAGCAAAGCAATAGTAAAGCAGTATTAACAAAAAGCTGGTCAAATAAAGTGCGAACCGAGTATTTTATTTCAGGTTAAGTTTTCCTTCAAAAACAAAAACAAAAGCAAAACAAAACAAAACAAATTTGGAATTTCATATCTAAGTACTTAGGTGATTGTGAACCAGACATCTCCTCTTGAATCTAGTACAGAACAAGTATTATTCAACTAAATGATAACCTGGGAAATTTGAGTAAAAGAATTGTGGTTGCTGTAATATAAGTGCACATATGAATAAGTATTAGGCAAAGATGAAGATAGATAACTTATATATAAGTTTTTATGTTAAAATAAAGCAAATATAATGCAACTAACAATGGAAAGAAGGAAGCGGTAAAGAGAAAAAGAGAAAAATATTGTTATATAGTAATAAATGGGATGTAGCATACCAGATAAAATTATATTAAAATGTCAAATGCATAACAAAAGACCAGTGATACTAGAATTTATAAGTAAAAAGTTCAACCAAAACAAAAATACAAATTACCTAAATGAAAAATAAATACATTCTAAGAATACTCATAAAGAATCAGAGGAAATATGACATATGAACTGTGGAAAATATCACAAAGTGCACATTCGTATTGTAATTTCTATATTATTTGCAATATGCAATATAAGATTAATTGGCATTATACTTATTATATATCATATATGATAATATGTAAAGTGTATAAAATATTAAATATTACTTTAATCATAGAACAAGATTGAGAGCAAACATAAGGCAAAATAATGCATTTTAATTGGTTCCACTTACATATTAAAATAAAAACATAATCATCAGTTTTCTCTTTTCTGGATATACTACCAAACATTCACCACTTAAAAGAGGAGAATTTTTAATTTGCCATGATTTCATCTGTGATCAGCTGACCACAAGGCAGAAGCATGTTGTAAGGATGTGGAGGAGCAAGCTGTTCATTTCCTGGGAGGCAGGAAGCATAGCAGAGGAAGAGTGTCGCAGCAGGAAGGAAAAGGGTCCCAAAACAGACCCTAAGGCCAAAACTCCACGGCTCACCCAAACACACCTAGAAGTATGTGCCACAGATCCCTGAAACAGATCTCAAAGCCAATTCAATGGAAATTTTGCCCTAATCACTACCAAAACACAAACGTTTTCAACCTCGATTATAACGCTAAACCTACAATATAAAAATTCAGAAAAGTTAAAGAAGTATGAATACTTTCTACCAGGAAGGTGAAAACAAAAAGAGAGCACACTTCTAGCTGTGTTCTGGTAGCAGAAATAGTAAAACTACAACCTGAAAGTGTTAGACATCACAAAGAAGAACCCCTTTTATGGTGGAAAATGGAATTCTTAATGAAAATATAACACGTGTTAATATTGAAGTGCCAGTTAACAGAACAAGAAATTTTATTGAGCAAAAGCCACATAAATTGCAAGGACACATTGAAACATGGTGATGACAGGATATGTTAGTGTGGCATTGTCAGCACAGGACAGTTTGAGTGGAAAAAAGGGAGAAAACTTTCATAAGCAACACCGTGAGCCTGATCTTACAGAGGTCCTACCTTTGAAGCTCTGTTCCTGATAATACAGAACACACATTCTTACCAGGGATCCAGAAAACATTCAAAGTCTAGAGATCGATGTTCCTTAAATGATCTAACATCTGAATGAACTCTGGACAAATCAAGCCTGCATACAGCTAAGAAATGTTGTAATAGTCTCCTTTAAATAAATAGGCTTTTGCTGTTTTCCTGAAACATCTTCCTCACATTTCTTCAACAGGAAGCGGCTGAGTGGCAGAATGAGTACAAAAGCAACTCATGACTTCCATTTCAAATTACAGATGAAACCTCGAGTAGTGGCAGGCTAAAAGAGCTAACTGAAATATTAAACTAAAGAAGCTTAAACTAATATTTTTACTGCTTAGTGGTTGGGGATTTAGCTCAGTGGTACAGCGCTTGCCTAACAAGAGCAACCCTGAGTTTTATCCCTGGCAACCACCTCAACCCAAATTCTTTACTGCTTTAAATGATTGGAAATGTCTAAAATAGACATGACAAAGATTCTATAAATTTGGAATACAATAAAAAGAATTTTTGTGGCTCATTTAGAAGCAGTTGTTTGTGGAAAAAATGTAAAGTGTATATCCCACTGAGCTTTGAATGTGTGGTACGTGTGTTATACATTCAAGGGTTTCCAGTAAGCAGGTAAGAAAGTAATGTTAGTGAGGAAATTTCTGCTTGCAACTTGGCAAGACCAGTAATTTGACAGTTGAAATAAAAATAAAAACAATTTAGGTATTGACTATGACTCTATATATCTAAAGGAAATGATGAAGTTCTGAACTAAAAAACAAATACATTTGGTATGCAAAGAACAGATATTTAAGAAGTAACACTGGATAAATTTGTGAAAATATTTAAAATTACAGATTTCTTTTAAAATTCTCATTTGATCAAGATGATTTTGTCCACAGTGGTAAAACAAGTTTTCTATATGTAAATTTCAAGGTAACTGTGGTTCTTCGAGCATGTATTAAGGAGTTGGGTACTCTTGAATATGTCTTCAGATTTGGGGGGAAGACATGGAGTAAAGGCAAAGGGCTCATAAGTCTGTAGGTTATGATTTAAATGCACAAGTTTGAATGATTTATGCAGGAGGAGTGTATGGAAGTAGAAGAGAATAATGCCAGAAAGAGAAATCAAACAGTACTGTCCCTCATACAGGATGGGCCACTGTGAAAACAGGAAGAGAATAGTGTTCTGAAGTCAATGATTGCTGTGTTTTATATCTTCGGAGATCCAGTCAGTGGGAAGTTGTTCTGTGCACGTATTCCCCCAAACCATGGTTTGACAGTTTCCTGTGATTGACTTATCTTGACCGGTTGATGAGCCTTGTTTTTGGCTCTCAGTCATTGAGAGGTCACATCCCATTGTTCAACCAGCTAGTCTTGCTCTAATCTCCTGCCTCAGTATTATGGGTGTTAAATGCACGGTAGTGATCTCTTCCTTTTATAAAAGAAATGAGCAATCATTTTATCTCCAACTGTTTTCTTCATAATGTATACACATACAATTACACATATTAATAAATGGAGTATTTTCTCCACTTAATATTTATTTTGGTTGAATCATTTTGTTTCTATATACTTACTTTAAATAATTTTGCACATTTAATCATAATATATTTTCTAAATAATATTTATTTGCTAGACTATTTATCTTATTTATTTATTTATCTGGTGCTGGGAATTGAACTTGGGACTTTGAGCTTGCTAAGCAAGCATTCTAATCACTGAGCTAAATTCACAGCCCCCTATCCTATTTATTTTTGTTAGTACACATGTTTGCGGTACATAATGTTTACATTCCTTCTGTGTAGTTGGTTCATGCACCTAACAGATTTTAATTCCTTTTTTTCATCCACTTTCCCTGCCCCTTCTGCCCCCTCTCTCCGTCTCTTGATCTCCTTCCCTTTTGAGAAAGCTCTCCCTATTTACAATCATCTGTCTTCTATTTTGCACTTTATTTATACCTTGGGTTTCTCATATAAAAGAAATCATGCAATATTTAAGCTTCTAGGTCTGATGTATTTAACTTAACATTATAGATTCGAGGTGCATCCATTTTTCTACAAATGACTCGTTTATTTTTCTCTGTGGAAGAATAGTACTCTATTGTGTGTACATAGCATTTATCCATTCATCTGTTGCTGGACATATAGCCTGCTCCCAAGATTTAGTTGTTATTAATTATGCTGCTGTAAGCATGGGTATGTATCACTGTAATACAATGTCTTTAACTCTTTAGGGAAGATACCCAAAAGAAGAATAGCTGGGTCAAATGGAATGCCTAGTTTTATTTTTTTAAAGACTCTCCATGCTGATTTCCACAGTAGTACTAATTTATATTCCCAAGAGCAAGGTAGAAGAGTTCCTTTTTCCCTGCAACCTTGTCAGACTTTGTTATTATTTCATTTTTTGATGATAACCATTTTTTCTCTGGGGTAAAATGGAATCTCAGTGTTGTTTTAATTTACATTTTTCTAATGATCAGAGATGTTGAGCATTTCTTCATGAATTTATTGGTCATTTGTGCTGCTTTTATGGGGTGTTTATGTCACTTGCCCATTTTTGACTGGATCTTTAATTTGGAGATAGTCTATAAATGTTGGGAAAATGGCTAACCACATGCACAAGACTAGATTTCGACCCATATCTCTCATCCAGTACTAAACTAAAAGCAATATAGATAAAAAGAACTAGTGTTAAAACAGAAACACTCACCCTGCTGGAAGTAACATAATTACAACTCTTGAAGTCATCGGATTAGGCAATTTTTGCACGTCACTCTAGTTGCACAGGAAATCATACCGAGAATCCACAAATGGGATCATATCAAATTAAACAGTTTCTAAGTAGCAAAAGAAACAACCAACAGAGGGAAATGATAACCTACAGAATGGGAGAAATTTTTTTCTACTTATTCCTCAGAGGACTAACATTTAAAATACATAAAGAACTAAAAAAAAGTCTCTTGATTATTTTTAACTACCTTTTAGTTTCTGTGAAGTATTGTTGCATTTTAATTTTCCTGTTCCATTTTCCTTCCTAGTGCTATAAATTATCTTAAATACATCTATAAATTACCTTTATATTAATTTACAAATGTTTTGGAATTAGTGAAATGCACACAATTTTTTTTGGTAGTATTTTGGTTTTGATATTTAAATTGTAGTAATTGTAAATGACCCTTTACTTAAGGTTAGACACTAGGCAGAACAGTATTACCTATACTTCAATTTAACCCTAAGCAGAATATGTATTTTAAAATAAGTCAAGAGTGTTTTCAACTATTCCCAATATATAGTTATACAGCATTTCCATATAAGTCAACAAATAAGATTGAGATACTATAAAAAATATGTGGGTTCCAGTGGAAAAAAAAGATGATTAAACCTCTCTCATCAATCCTCTCACATTTTGGAAAGCATGGAGATAATCTAACAACTGAATTATTTTTTACTGTTTAATTTTTTGGAGCCAATATCCAAACTTAAGAGTGTATTTTTCTCCTTTTTTTTTTTTAAGTCCAGAGCCACACATTTTAGAGAAACACACATTGTTGAGAAAACACAGTATTATTAATGTTTTCTTTTTCTTGTACTGGGGATTGAACTCAGAGCCTTCACACTGAGCTGTATTTCCAGCTTCCAACTGATTGGTTGCTTGATCAACTGACCAATTTTTGAGACAGGGTCTTGCTAATTCACTTAGTTCCCTGTGCTGGCCTTGAATTTGCTCTCTTTCGCAGCCTCCCAGAGTGCTGAGATTACAGATGTGTATCATCACAATGTTGATTTTGTTTTCTGGAGTAGAGTAAAAAACAAAAAGGATGAGGTTTGGTATGTGTTCATGGATATATCAAACATTTAGGATGGTTTTCCAGAGATGAAATTTATGCTAGATCTTTTTATAGTTGTACAGAAGTTTTTCTACAATGTTAAAAATGACTGATATTAGAAATTAAATATGTTCCAGAATAGAAAAGCTCCCTATTCCAGAACGTAGGATTTACTATAATAAAAATAAAAGCTGGGGTTTTCATATTTGAGACTGGGAAATCTTAGGTTAAGGTTTGTTAACATACTTATCATAGCAAAACCAAAGATAAAATCCTTTCAAGAAGTCTGATGCTGTGTTCACACATTATGGCGTCCAGATTTATTTATATAATGTTGACTACTTTTGTGATGTCCCAACATCACAGTCTGTGAGGATTCAGCAGGCAGACTACTACCTAATTCTGCTCATAAACCCTTCCCTTAATTCAACTTATACTATATAGAGCAGAAGGTAGATGCATACAATGTGCAGGTATTTTTATATTGTTTTCCTTTACTTCTGTCATGGCAAAAAAAAGAAAAAGGGAAAATTAAAAAAAAATCTTTAATATAGGCTATAAATCAACATTGAACAGGTTTTTTTCTTTTCTTTTCTTTTCCAGATAAACTTTGTTTCTAATGAATAATTAATATAAGTAACAGATGTGAATAAATTACAAGTGTTCGATGGTTAAACAGTTCTAATACCAAGTATAAGAGAACTTGGAGATAGAAAGAAGATGGAGCAAGGAAAGAAGCCTGGTGTCTTAGCCCTTTTTATGTACCTCTATGGGAGTTCCTGAGACTGGATAATATGTAAGGAATAGAAGGTTACTTCATACACTTCTAGAGGCTGGAGAATCCAAGGGAAAACCACAAGCCTCTGGCAAAGGCCCTCGTAACATGGCAAAAAAGCAAACAAGCAAGCAGGCCAGAAGGGCGAAACTCACCTTTGTGACACTCACTGTTTCTCATGACACACTCCTGCTATAGCCACATTAATTCATTCAAGAGAGCAGGGCACACTAGTGTGTAAAGACAGCAAGTCATTTCTTACAGTTTAGAGGCTGCGAACTCCAAGCAAAGCACCGACGATCACTGAGTAGCTTCTTGCTGGGTCTAGATGGTGGAGAGCAGGCGAATGCGGACAAGAGACAGCCAAACTTGGTTGTGTAAAATCATCTCTGAGGATTGGCTAACTTGCTCTGGCAATAATGCTGTTAATCCATTCACAAGAGCACAGAATGGTCTAATCACTCCTTAAAGGTATCATCTCTTAATCACATTACAAAGACATTTCAACTTCAGCGTGTGTTTTGGAGAAGACATTCGAATCATAGCATCAGGTTATGTTTGACAGTCTGGATTTGACAAGCAAAGAAGCTGGTACTCAGCCCTGCTAGCCACTGAAAAGTTTTAAGTAGATTTGCATCTTATTAATTTCAGTGTGTTTGAAGTATGTAGGATATATTAGAAAAGGGGATGAAAACATTAACCTATGGTTTGCTACAAACGAATATGTTAAAACTAATTAATTCAAATATAAGAAAAAATTGTATTATCAAGAGAAACTTGAATTCTTCTTATAGATAGAACAATCTATCACAACTCTCTAACTTGAAAGAGTGAATCCTTCTAGAAATTTTTGCATTGTATAATTCACACACAAGTAGTTAAATTTCAGTCTAACAGGATTTGTTATTATTTGCACTTTTAAAAGACAAAGTTATTATTCTTAATTAGTAGGGATGGGAGGTTTGGCTCAGTATCTAGCATGTGTGAGGCCCGGGGTCCAATAGCTAGCACTATGAAAGCTAACAATAAAAATAAAAAAAGCTCCTAATCAAAATAAAACTAGCCTCAGAAGTCGAAGGGTTACATAGCTACTTTAACAAAACTTTGCTGACTGGTCCAAATTGTCCTGAAGTCTGAAAAATGATCAGTCTACCTCAAATTTTATTAGTAGTAAGCAAAGGAGTTTACTTGGTATTCAGAAGAATGAAAGAAAACATGATTTGGAAGTTAGCTATGAGGCCAAGCACCAGCTACTTGTGATACCTTTCCCTTCAAATGGACAATGACATCACTGTTTCCAACTCAGCTGACATTTTTTGTCATTTCTTTTGCTCTAAACCACCCCATCACTTTTACTTAGACTAACAAGAAAAGCTCACTTGAAGGTGAGCTCTGCTTAGAATTTTGGTCTGACAAGATACTTTCTATGCAGTGGACTTTGGATTAGCTGATTTATAGTCTTTAATTTTCAACTGCATTATCTACAAAAGCAGTAATTTCAACTGAATATTTTATTTTATTTTCATTTATTTATGTATTTATTTTTTGGTGCTGGGGATCGAACTCGGGACCTTGCACTTATGAGGCAAACACTCTAACCACTGAGCTAAATCCCCAGCCCCTCAACTGAATATTTTAAATGAGGCCAGAAGATGACTTTGTATACTTTTTATTACTGAACATGCACACTTTTGGCTCTCCTGAAAAATCCTTCAAAGAGTTCCCTATTAATGGTCTCTGCCCATTGCCTGATTTTTACTATTTTAGGGGGTGGGTGGCAGGAGCATGTATGTATGGGCTTTAATAGCTAATATCTCCCCTTTTGTGGAAACTTATTTGTAGTTTAATGACCAGATACGTATATTTTAAAATGTAGAATTATTTCCCTAATAAATTGAAATGTAATCTTTTATAGTATGCAGAATTTTGCCAGCCTTTGGGTTTTTTTTGGTGCCGGGGATTGAGCACAGGGCCTTGGACTTTCAAGGCAAGCACTCTAACCACTGAGCTAAATCCCCAGAAGCAGAATTTTGCCTTTCAAAGATTAAATGTCTCTCATATGTATGAAAGATACCTAAATAAATTTCATCCTTAGAAAAACTATCAAATCACTTACATAGCACATTTATTTCACTGAAACTTATATGAACATTTTCTATATTTAATCCACCTTTAATTTTGATTTTGAAAGATTCTCACTGTATGCTGTAATAGGAAAACAAGGTCATATGTAGTCTAATATAACTGTGTGTTAATCAAAAAAGAAAGGAATCACTCTAGGTATTCTAACATCTAGATTTAAACATATATTCCCCTTTCATATAGGATATTAGAAGCTTAGGAAGTCATGCAAATGGCCAGAAGGGATAAAGTTCTGTTTAGTATTCTTAAGCAACATAAACCGTAGAAGTGGTTCTCCAGAGTTTTAGTTAGTTTCATGTTGCTGTGACAAAATACTCGACACTACAAGTTAAAGGAGGAAAGGTTTATTTTATCTCAAGTTTTGTAGAGGTTTCAGTCCATAGTCAGCTGACTCCAAGGCAGGGCAGGCTGGTAGAGGGTCATTCAAAGGAGAAATACTTCATGGCATGACAGGAACAAAGCGGCAAGACTTCTTGCTTTCCCTTTTCATTCCATTCAGGCTAAAGGCCTATGAATTGATGTCACACAACCAATTATTTTCTCTCTCTCTCTCTCTCTCTCTCTCTCTCTCTCTCTCTCTCTCGTGTATATATATATATATATATATATATATATATATATATATATATATATATATATATATATATAGCATTTCTGGCCCTGAGGAGTTGTCCCATTGCTGTGACTATAATTTGACTTTGAATAAGGCTTTCCACTTTTAATCAGACAGACAGATGTTTAGGAATGAGATAATGCATAGTAAGATAATTGAATCCCTTATAGGTGAGGTAACTCCTTGGCTCTTTTGTTGTAGAAAGTGTTCTGGGAAGCAATTCATGGTGTATATGATAGTTTAAGGAGGTGTAATAGTTTAACGATTTTTTTTTTTTTTTAATTTCACTGGTGGTCACAGCAGAAGCAATCAATATAAAATAATCTATTGAGGAAACACAATCACTGCTTCTGCCGTGAGGGACCCATTACAACCAATATGGTACCAGGTGCTTTGCTATTCCTCTGGCAATGACGATATTTGGAGAGGTCAATATTTGTTATCACTCTCGTCCATCTGGGAGCTCAAAGGAGTCCTAGCCAGATCGGCCTCAAAGAAACTGAATGAATTTCTTTGAGCCCAGTTAAACCTTCATCTTGAAACCTTATCCTCTTTCCGCATTAGTCCACTTAACTTCTGTGGGCAATTGGTAAAACAGTAACTGACAGTCATAAAACAAATCGTTGTACTTATTTAGATCAGTTGCCCCATATAGTGGATGTCCTTTAAAGAACGATCTCATGACACTCTAATTTCGGCATAGCTGTGTTCACTGTCCTTGAGACAATACCACATGTCTTCATTGCTTCTTGATTCATTACTTCTGAATATCTGGCCAGGGTATCTCACTCTTGCCATAGTTTAAATTATTCTGACTAAAAGGATTGTAGATCTCAATGGTTGTTCAATGTTCAACAAAAAATTTTTAAATAACCTTATCAAATTTCTTATAACAACTCAGGATTTTATACCTTTTTTAAGAGTTATATCAGCAAATCTTTTGTTTTATTTACTCATATTTACTTTTAGATATTGAAATTATATTATGCTATGATAAAGTGTATCTATCCAATTTTATTAGCTCTGACTTCCTTCACCATCCCTTCTTGTTATCATATTCCCTAAACACTGGTGTAGTTACCTTTTTTAGTAAACCCTCTTCAAATTGTAGAAATTAGTCTGCCTTCAATTTCCTGTTGTTTACAAGACAAACACGTGAAATTAACATATATAGATTTTCCTTCTAGTAGGGTTATAAATTCCACTTGTGGATATTTAAAATGTCAACTCACCTTTTTATCACTAGCATAAACATAATTTTTATGTATTATTTCTAGGTAGATTTAATTTTATGGATAATATTAGCCCTGCTACCTCAGCAGAACTAACCGTGTCCCCAGAGGCTGAATTAATTATGAACATTCTGCCTTCGCCAGCAGGGGGCGCACCTCTGCATCCTCAGACTTCTGCACAGAGGCTACCGCAGCAGGTGCCAGCCTGTTCGTTTCAGTTTACTAATACATTATTTAAGATTTTTGCAACAGTACTTTTGAATGCAATGGCCCTGAATTGTTCTCCTTTTTAAAAATTTATGTTCTGCTTTTACTATTACGATTATTTTCATTTCATGTAATAAAATATTTCTATTTATTTCTCCATGTAGCAGCAATTTTAACCCTGTGAATTTCAAGTTAATTTATTCTTAACATTAATTAATATGCATATTAAAATGAGAAAGGGGTGAAGGTGGGAGGAGATAAAGTAAGGAGTGGGGGAGGAAGAGGGAGAGGAAGGAGGGAGAGGATGGGGTTGGGAGGAAAAGAAAGGGCAGAGAATAGAAGGAGAGGGGTGGGGTGCAGAGGAGAGAGGAGAGAGGAGAGAGGGAGACCTTCCCACAGTCCTTAGGTCAATTGCTGAAAAAACATAAAAATTCAATGATTGTTTTGTTACCTGTCAAAGGAATTCATCTTAAGTAGTATAACACATTATATTGAATGGAAAAACGACATGAGCACTATATTGTTAATAATAAAGCTAATAAAGAAAAGAAAAAAAAACACTGTATTTGTGTATACACATTGCTTTTCAACTGAGAATTAAGTCTATGCTTTTCTTCTCTCTAATATTCTCAAACAAGGACTCTCTCCTTTTAAGAGAGATAGGCTTGTGACTCTGTTGTTTTTCTATAGTACTGAATAAATAGAAAACAGTATTGCTTCAATTGTAAAGTACATAAGTCAGATTTTATTACTCAAAATTTTTGCTTTAAATATATTTTCTATTTTTTAAATTTAAAATGCATTTACTTTTAACTGATACACAAAACAATAAATATGTATAAAACCAAGCAAGTGCTCTACCACTGAGTTATACATTCTCAGCCTTTTGGTGGCATTTTAAAGTTCAAATTGTATTTGAAAGTGTCCTTATATCATTTACAAAATGAATCACCGGATAGTCACAATATTGTTCCTGTCTTATTCAAAGGCTTAGTTGATGCGCAACAGCAAGCATCACTGGAATTCTCCAAAATGGTCATTGCAGTTTCAAGCTGTCTTTTGTGAAATGTGCTAGTTCAAGAGAAATGCACATGCTTTAATTTCATCAAAGGAGATCATTCAAGAGCCATCTCTTCGGTTAGGAGATGACAGAGATACTATAGTTACACACATATAAATTTCACCTTTTAATTGGTGAGATTGAAATAGTTATAATTAGGATAACCAATTGTTTTTAACTTGCCTAAGCAATATCTGTTTAGTATTTATATGTCTTGCTTTTCGTGTTCCCTTTTTCTTTTCCTGTCTTCTGTTAAACTGATACAGGTGAATTGTTTTATTTTGTTTTGTTTTGGCTTATTCTCTGTTTATCTCTGTTAATGGTTTGAAAATATGCCATGTCTGAGAAAAATAGATACATTTCTTGAGCTACTGAAATTAGTTGAAAGTAATGCCGGGAATGTATTAAGTAAATACTCCAACCAAAATTTGTAAGAGTCTGCATACATTAAAATATTTCTTAATTTACAGTAGGACATGTATGAATCACAAATTGGTAGATTTGGTACATTTTGAATACAATTTAAATTGGTACATTTTGAATAATTGGTACATTATTGTTCTATTTGTGTAATGGTCTACTCGTGTCATGATTACTGATAAAATAATTGCTACTGATATTTTAACTTTTCAAAGAGAATGAGAAAATAAGTAAATGTATATGTTGCCAATTATTTTTTCATATAGTGGCATTTCTCTCAAGTTTTGTGGCTCATGCCTTTTTCTACATATCAAACATGCATACTAATGCAAGTAATGAACATAGCCATAGAAACCACAAAGAAACACAATATCTTGACATAAAAATGGCCAAATTCATATCATGTCTTGGAAATAATGTGGGTATATAAGATGCATACACAATATGGGTGTCAGCTATATTGTCTATATTAGAATCCACATTGATAAGACACTATTCAAACTCATATTTACTTCTTTACCTATAAGCAGACACACACTCACGGATAAAACATAGATATAAATATATGTGTAGAGATACGGATGTAAGTACAGCCCTTTATACATTGGAGAAAGACCTTGGCAGATTCCTTTAACATAAAAAACCAGCACTCCATAAATACTAACCATTATTATTCTTGTATCACACCAGCCATGATCCAAACAAGAGATAGAAACCGATCTGTAAGCTGGATAGGAACAAGAATTATTAACTCTATTACCTTAACACATCTGTGTAAAGAGAACACCATTGACTGTGCTGGTGCTGAAGGATGACAGCCAGGAAGGAGCAGACTTTGAAGCAGGCTTCCTTCCTGGAGACGGAACTCAGAGGTAACTGGAAGACATGTAGTTGCAGCATCTTGGAGAGCAGGGATACTTGCTGAGTTTCCCAGGCAACGAGGCTCCACTGGTCCCCAACTGTTGGACAAGCCTAGGTACAAGGAGTCTAGGCTGATGAATGGGCAGGTAGAGAGAGACAGCCAGAGAGGCCAGCACCCATTGGTTAGGTGAGGGCATTGGTGAACTGTATCAACATTCAAAGGTGTGGGGGTGCGGATGGGTGGTGCTGGGGTGAAGAGTGAATCAAGGTGTCGGAATCCTGCTGGTTACAAGATGAGTCATGGTGTCTGTGTCACAGAAGAGGTTTGTGGCAAGGTGAAACCCAGAGAGACGACTTCCGATTTCCCTTCGGCACACACTTTGTAAAGTGAATGCAGCCCCGTTCCATTAGCAGTCCCGTCCCGATCCTCTTAGATTCTCTCCTGAGAGACCCTGCTCCGTCTCCTCCCCATTCTGTTTGTTTCCCAAGGCCTTTTCTAACTTGGTCTTCCGTACTGCCAGAACTCTCAGACCTTACCAACACCTTTCAAATTAGAATTTCACGGTAGTAACTCACTTTTCAACTGTGCTGTTGAAAGTAACATGACTATTATAAACATGTCGTGAAGATCTGTAATATTTCATCATAAATGATGAAGCTTTTGACACGAGATTCTGTATTGAAACACACTGCAGACATTTTCCTTGGTTGCACCTTTAAAATGGGAGATGTGATAAAT
The DNA here is from genome assembly GCA_004026905.1 of Hystrix cristata. Lineage (NCBI taxonomy): Eukaryota > Metazoa > Chordata > Mammalia > Rodentia > Hystricidae > Hystrix > Hystrix cristata. The sequence continues at coordinate 6,482 of PVJO010021556.1, read as the reverse complement.
GCTGTTGTGGCTGTGTAGACAAGGGGGTGAAGAAAGACCTGCATGTCTTCTTCAGTAGGACTAGTGTCACACTATTGTTTAAAATGAGGGAGAAACATCTACAGCATATTGACATTTTGGGTTTATGTTTTCTGCATTGTTGAAATAATCAATGAAAACCATATATTCACCTCAACATGGAAACTAAAACAGTATGACCCTTTAAGACGAATTAAAATGTTGCAGTATATTTTATTTAAGACGTGGGAACATGAATCTAAAGGAAGAGGTGAATTGGGATTTAAGAGACATGGATTTTTTTGCATTGAATATATGACTTTGAATTAGGCACTTAAATACTCTCAGCAGTAATTTTCTCTTCTCTATATTACATTTGATGATTTCTGAAGTCTGCTAAATATACATTTGAAAAATCCTAACAATTATTTTATATAATGGTAGTAAGTAAAGCAAAGTCAATTAGTAAAAAGTATAAGAAATAAATATTCACGAAGTATATAAATTTCATATACTGACATGCTATCAAGATTTAGGTAAAAACAGTTGTCTTAAATTATGCTAGTCCAATTAGTAGAACAGAAATTCATGGTACTGAATTGTTGACAATTAAGTTGGACAAAGAAAAGAGAAAAATTATTATTGAGTTCATTCAGTGAATTCAAGGTCAACTACCTATGGTTGGTAATTCTGTGTTGTCCTAAAGTTATTTTGGCATTTGCTGAAAATATTTTGAAGTCTTATATGCATTTAGTTTGTAGTAGTAACATTTTACTAGTATAGTGATTAAATTCATAAAATGTTTTCATCATTTTTACTTTTTAAATGATCATCATTTTACAGGGTGATAGTTACATGACTTCGATTTTCATTTAATAAGCATATGAGTGAATACAATGTCCATTTAACAAAAAGATGATGAGCACGCAGATATTAAAATACTAAACAAATTTATGCAGCTAAGTGAATAAAAGATATATATCGAAAGCATCTATTAGGAACTCAGGCTTTGACATGAGGAATACCAAGGTTCAAATTCTGACTCTCAGTAAACTAAAATGAACAGACTACTTAAATTTAACCTTCTGAAATTTTAGCTGAAAAATGAGCTAAATAATAGAACCCAAGTCATCAGATTGTCGAGGGGATTACATAAGAAATTGGGTAGGAATATGATTTGAAATAGCAATGAATGTTTGGGTGAAATGCTGGTCACATTCTCTACAAATGAATTTTTCTTTAGTCATCTCTTTACCACCTTGTTCCCGGGTACTCACTGTGCCTCAGAACACCGTCAGCTCTGAGTGGACAGTGACGCATCCGTGCTCCCGATATGCGGAGCTAGCTGAGCTGTTCCTGAGAACGTTGACTGGGCGAACGGACCCACAGAAGAAGAGGTAGAGCCGCGGGTCTAACTAGCTGTGTGCTGTGGGCAAGCCGGGGACTTGGATGAGCCTCAGAGGTTTATAATTGAATTGGAGTAATAATGCCCCTTCCCATTAGTATTAGGGAGATTAAAGAAAATAGTATTTTAATCTCATTGGCCAATACTCTGAAAATGTGAAATGCTAATGTTTGTTGATGATGATCCTGCAGTCACCAAAAAAATAAGAGAAACATGGAGCTGGTTTAATCAGATGTTCTTTGAGACATTACTTAGCAAAGTTGAGCCTTCAGAAAGTTAATGTAACTGTAGTCTATATAAACAACTCAAGCATTAGGGAGAAGACGTGGAAGCAATCTCAAGAGTGTAAGTAATACACATACATTTTTAATTTCTTTCCCACTGCACATTGGCTACGATAACATGATTATGCATATTTTTATTTCATCTAGTATTACAGTTACTTTCTAACGAAGCCATCTGCTCAGGATTACATGCTATGATAGGGACCACATAATGCTCACATATGTATATAACACGATAGAGCTTACTTTACACATAGTGGTAGTGCTCCATCAATATTGCTGAGTAATTTAATGCCTGAAAGATATAGCGTCATAAATACTGCTGACTCTAAGTATCAGATCACACTATACTAGTTGTTTGTTTTCATAGATCATCTACAAGGACGGTCTTTTGGATTGTTGAGAGTAGTGATAGAGATTAAGTAAACATGATAATTGAAATCAAACTAAGGGGAATGATTAGCCAAAAAATGAAGGAAAAGAAATTGAACAATGGTGAGGGAAATCGCTGTGATGTAAGGTTTGCGCAAATAACCTGTTCTGTGTGCATAAATTTGGATTATGACCTACACATTATCTACTTGTTAAATACAGTTGCGAATTTAAAACTGGCAACAGAAAAGTAATTTATTGTAAATAATTAAAGGACTTTCCCTGTCATAGGTATTTACATATAATGAGCCAATCAGTCTTGCCTACATAAATTTACTGAGTCTCAATGGCAAGCACACAGAAAGAGTTAAAATTGTACCCCAGCCGAAGCAAAGTTGATGAGTTTTCCCACTATAAATGTTATAATATATTTTGCAAATTATTCAGATTTGTATAAAGCTATAATTTTATTAATGATTGACAATTTCATTTTATGGCATTAATAAAAAGCCACATATAAAATGTGCATAGTCAAGCGTTAGAGTACTGTGGCTAAAATCATGGACTCCGAAGTAATTCTGTGCAGGTTTATAACTCAGTTGTACAATATATTGTTCTCAGACTTGGAAAGTAGCGTATCTCTATGCTTTAACTTTTTCATCTATAAAATGAGAATAATAATTTTAGATCCCCAATAATACCCTTGTGTTGACTCAAATCTATATTAGGAAGATTTTTCACCATCTTTCAGATATTAATCAGTATCCAATAAATAACAATTTCCAGAAAAATAAAATATTTGTTATATGACTTGCCTAGTAGCTGCATACCAAATAACCAAAATAAAACATAAGGAGATTTCAGTTTCAAGAATATAATAAGAAGTTAAACATTTGCTCCTCTTTTCCAATAGATCACAATAAGGAAAAAACCAAAGAAATATATTTTATAAAAAGGAACAAATAACAAAAGAAAAAATAGCCTACCAAAATGCATTTGCAGAAATATTTTTATGTATTAAAATATATTCAAATTATAGGAAAAGATCATAATTTCTGAACATTTAACAACAATCCAAAAAAAAAAAAAAAAACCTCGAATGAGAACCTTTTTTCTAGTAATTTTGTGGAGTTAATAAAGAGCAAATATTCTGATAGTGTAAAGCGTGTAGAGTGTGACATGAGCGGTGGCATTTGGAACTGTGTGGAGAACAACTTGTAGAAATGGAGGTGGATGACTTATTTTTATTTAAAGTTTACATTTATTTTATACATATATATAAACATGAAAATGGCACATATCTATGGAGCATTGTGTGATGTTTCAATACAAGCATACATAGTAATGTTTTTCAGATATTTGTCATTTCTTTATAATGTTTCTCAAATAATTATCATTTCTTTATGATGAAAACATTCAAAATATTGTATTTTAGGTTTTGAATTCTGTGATATAGTCACGTACTGTGCAATAGCATGCTAGAATTCTTGTTTTTTTTTTTTTTTTTTTTTTTTTGTGGTGCCGGGTATCAAACTCAGGGCCTTGTGCTTGCAAGGCAAGCACTCTAATCACTGAGCTAAATCCCCAGCCCCTGAATTCTTGTTCTTAACTGTAGTTTGGTACCCACTGATCAAACTCTTCCCGTCCCTTCCCCCAATCTCCCCTCCCTATACTCTCCCAAGCCTCTTGCTATCGTTCTGTTCTTAACTATTATGTTATCAAGTGTTTAATATTCCAAATACCAATAAGATTATGTATGACTTGGCTTTGTAAAACTGGTTTATTTCCCTTTCATAATGATCTCCAGTCTCATCCATGTTGTCATACATGACAGAATTTCATTCTTTTTTATGACTGAATAGTATTCATTGTGCTTATGTGCAATAATTTCTTTACTCAGTCATCAGTGGATGAACACATTGGTTATTTCCATTTCTTCAGTATTGTGAATAGTGCTACAATAAACACAATGTTGCAGATTTCTTCTTCACATACTGATCTAATTTCATTTGGTAATACATATATAGGTATTATATCCAGAGCAATATATTACTCTATTATATGTTAATTGTATTTTTTCAGAAACTTCCACACTATTTTCCATAATAGTTACATTATTTAAATTTTCACCAACAAGGTGTAAGTGTTGTATACCAGCATCTCTCACCTCTCACTCTTTTCTCTTTTTTGGTCGCAGTCATTTTTACTGGGATGAGATGCTATCTCATTAATTATTTAAATTGAATTTATCTGAAGATTGGTGCTGAAATGTTTTTAGTTTGGCCATCTGTATGTTTTCTTTTGAAAAATGTATATTTGGTCGAATATCTGTTTATGCTTATTTGCCATTTTTAAATTTGGTTTATTCGTTTTTGGGTTTTTTTGTTGTTGTTTTTGTTTTTTTTTTTTTCAGTTTGGATTTGGAGTTCCTTGTGAATTCTGAATATAATTTCTTTTCTTTTTTCATCCTCTACCCTTCCTGTCTCTCTGCTCCTCACAACTTTTGGTTCTCTTCAAATTTCCTAAAACGTCTATTTTCATCATTTTTCCTCATCAATTCAAGAGGTAGAGAGAGTGAAAGTGAATCGAAAAAAAAAAAAAAGAAAAAAGAAGAATGGATATTAATTTCTTACTGGAGGTAAGGTTTGCAAACATTTTCTCCAATTCTGTAAGTATTCTCTTCATCTGTTGTTTCCTTTGTTGTGCAGAATGTTTTAATTTCTTATAATCTCAGTCATCTCTTTTTGCTTTATTTCCCGTGCTTTTCAGATATTGCACATTCCAAATGTCCTGTAGCATTTTCTGTAAATTTTCTTCTAATTATTTCAGAATTTAATGCATTTTGAATTGGTTTTCATAACTCGTGAGAAATAGAGATTTATTTTCATTCTTTTACCTGTGGAAGCCTAATTTTTGCTTGACTATTGAAAAAAGCTCTCATTTTCTTTTGTGTGTTTCTTGCAGCTTTGCAGTAAATCAGGTGGTTTAGTCACATGTGTTTACTTTGACATTTTCTATGATTTTCCATTGGTCTATGTATCTGTTTTCTATCAATAGTTTGCTACTTGCTATTCGATGCCCACACCTTCGAAGTGTTTTTTGTTTGTTTGTTTGTTTGTTTGTTTTTCCTTCGTTGTTGTCATTTTCAGTAGTCAGTATTGGAAACTACGGCCTCCTGCATGCTAAGCACTGTGATTTAACTACGTCCCTCAGCCCAGTTTTGAAGTATAATTTGATGTCATGTATTAGAAGACCTCTTATTTTGATTGTTTTGGTTAGAACTGTTTTGGATATTCACAAATTTTGTAGGTTTTATATTTTTTACAAATTTTAGGATTTTTTTTTGTAATTCTGTGAATAATGTCATCAGTATATTGGTAAGGATCTCATTATATCTCTATGTTCCCTTGGCTAATACAGACATTTTAATGATAGTGATTCTTCTAATCCATGAACAAAATACGAATTTCTAATTTTGTATATTTTTTAATTTCTTTCATCAATATTTGTAGTTCCTATTGTGAAGATCTTTATTTTATTCCTAGCTTTTTTTTTTTTTTTTTTTTTTTTTTTTTTTTTTTTTTTTTTTTTTTTTTTTTTTTTTTTTTTTTTTTTTTTAGGTAGCCTGTATAAATGTTATTTTCTATTTTGGCTAATTTGCTAATATTACACAAACATTACTGATTATTGCATTTTATTTTTGTATCCTAAAACTGAATTTGCAGTACTATGTTGCATGCAAGTGGTAAAAGTGAGCATCTGTGTCCTGTTCCAGAAAGCTTTCTACTTTTACCTGTTCACTTTGATATTAGCCGATATATGGCTTTTACCCTCTTCTAGTATGTTCTTTCTATACCTAATTGGTTCAGATTTTTTTTTAATCGTGAAAGGATATTGAATTGTCCCAAATGCCTTTACTGCATCTATTGAGGCATATATATATATATTTTTTTTTTTACTTCATTTTATTCCTGTAATGTACTATATTCATTGATGTATATAACAATAAACCATCTTTCATCCCTGGAATGAATTCCATGTAATCTTTGTGAATAATCTTTTTAATGTTCTTTTACACTAATATCACTAGTATTTTGCTGAGAATTTTTGCATATAATTTCATGAAGAGAGTCTTATAGATGTCTTCTTTATTTTTTGTTCTTGCTATTGTGTTGTCCTTTCCTGATTTCACTATGAGGGTAATGCTGGCTTCAAAGAATTTTTTAAAAAATTCCCGTCTCTTAAATTTTTTAATTTCAGAATAATTTGTATTAGTTCTTCATTAAGTGTTTGGTAAAACTCAGCAGCAAAGCTATCTGGTCCTTCTCTTCTCTTTGATAGGAAATTTTATTACTGCAGCCACTAAATGGAATGTTCTGTAGACATTTGTAGGTCCATTTGGTTTAGGGGTGATTTCGTTCTGA
>PVJO010021555.1:0-29812 GCA_004026905.1 Hystrix cristata | reverse complement strand
TCATTTTGAGACAGGGTCTCGCTTTGTAGTTCAGGTTGGTCTTGAACTCACTATGTAGCCCAAGCTGGCCTGAAATGCATGGTGATCCTCCTGCCTCAGCCTCCTGAGTGCTGGCATTACAGACATGCACCACCATGCCTGGCTCTTAGCAACTTTCTACAGGATGCGTGTGTGTGTGTGTGTGTGTGTGTGTGTGTGTGCGCGCGCGCGTCTGTGTGTTAGAGAGAAAAGGAGAGAAATGTTAGAGAGTGAATATCTGTACCATTTTAATCTTACAAATACTGTTAGAAATACTATAAAAAGTTGTTAAATAAGAGCTAGGCAGAAAATAAATTATGCCTTAATTACAGTTGGTTTGCCAAAGATATTAAGCATGAACACATAAAGGGTATTGAGTGACCATCTTACAGAACCCTAGAGGCACCTATTAAAAATTGAAAATATGCCAAGCAAGCACTATTAATTTAAAAGGATTAAGTAGAATGGAAACTAGACCCATTTTTAAAAAAATTAAAATATAGCCATTTGTAAACAGAAAACTGAATATTATCTAAATTATTCTAAAGTTTCTATTCACACAAAAGCTTATGCATACATTGACAAAAGAAAAAGTAACCTATTCTTTTATCCTATGGCCTTGTTTTCAAATATATTAGCATCTGAGTCACAGTGAAAGATACTTCAGTTATATATGAATGACTCTAGTTTATCCTTTTTATGGCTGTGTAGTACTCCATTGTGTAGAAAAACCACATTTTCTTTAGCTATTCATTGATTGTTGGGCATTTAGGTTGTTTCCAAGACTTAGCTATTACAAATTGTGGTGCTATGAACATAACATGGTTGTGCATATGTCTCTATGATATGACGATTTTAATTCTTCCGGGAAGATCCCCAGTAGCGGAATAGCTGGGTCAAATGGAACCTCCAGTTGTAGTTTTTTGAGGAATCTCCATATTGATTTCCACAGTGGCTGGACCAGTCTGCATTCCCACCAACACTGGAGGAGTGTTCCTTTTTCCCCACAGCCCCGCCAGCATTTGTTATTGGTTGATTTTTCCATATGCGCCGTTCTTTCTGGAGTGAGGTGGAATCTTAACGTTGTTTTGATTTGCATCTCTCGAATGACTAGTGATGTTGAACATTTCTTCATATATTTATTTGCCATTTTTATTTCTTCGTCTGAGAAATGTTTATTCATTTCAGTTGCCCATTTTTGGATTGGGTCTTTAAATTTCGGAGGTTTAATTTTTTTGAGTTCTTTGTATATTCTAGATGTTAGACCTTTGTCCGATGGATAGCTAGCAAAAATTTTTTCCCAGTCTGTGGGTTTTCGCCCTACTCTATTGGTGATTTCTTTTGCTGTGCAAAAGCTTTTTAATAGCATGTGGCCCCAAGCACTGATTCTTTGTATTGTTTCCTGTGCGGTCTGGGTTCTGTTCCTAAATTTTTTCCTACCCCTATGTCTTCGAGGGTTCTTCCTATTTTGTTCTCCAGTAAATTTAGTGTTTCTGTTTTAATGTTTAGATCTTTGATCCACTTTGATTTGAGTTTAGTACATGGTGAGAGACTTGGTTTAAAATAAAAAAAAAAGTGCATCTAAAAAAAGTGTATCAAAAAAAAAAAAGAAAGAAAGAAAGAAAGATACTTCAGTGAAAAGATTCTCATTTCCAGGTTGGAAGAATATGTTCTACAACCAGGTGAGTAAATGAGATGCAGCCCCCTCAATTTGTACTGGGTATAAACTTCAACAATCCTTTGCAATTATTAACCTAAAATATATCGAACTTATTATTTGTAAGCATAAATCTATAGTTGAGTATCATCTTATGCAGTAGGTTGCAATACATAAAAATTAATTAGCTGTGTTTATTTGATATTCGGGACCTTCTTTTTGGATCACACTTTCGGATCTCAGCAATCACTATGTAAAAGCAAATTTCAATTAAAAATACTTATAAAATATATTCTGAAAAAAATCTGAAATGCTTGGTAAAATAGTAAAGGCACGTATTTTAATTAGAAAGCAAAAATAGTCTTACTTAACAAAATACTCAAGATGTGTTAGAAGGACTAGTGCTAAAAAATAAATAAATAAATAAAAGGAGTAATGTTGGCTGGTTTTCTTCCAAAAGTTTTACTTGAGTCCATAACCAAAGTTACAAGAAGTGACAATATTTTATTCCATGTTTATTATCCTGAAATGTGAACTATCTAAACTCAAGCAAAAAATGAACAAACAAACAAACAAACAAAACCCCAAACAAAACAAAACGAAAATCTCTTATGTTCTTCTAAAAAGAAAAAGTGTGCCTAGAAACAAGACTGGGGCACTTGAAAACCAATTACACACTGATTTCATGCCCTGTAATGTAATAAAAACAATGAGTCAGGGTGAGACAATTCTACTACAGGTGGACCTGCTGAAAACAGCAAACATGACATGTGATAGAATGAAGAACATTCATCATGTCTGTTTCTTCTATGGAAAACAGACATTAAATCCCATGACTAGGATAGTCAGTGTCTGAATTACTGGTACAAGCATGTGTATTGTTTAAGAGGTCTGACTTCAATTATATGGCAATGAATGTACTTGAAATAGTACACTCAATATTACTATATGTAATATATATTTTTAATAATTATGCTATACTTTCTAATACTTAGGTAAACTATAGTTTTACCCTCAGGATGAAATAATTTAGTCATTTTTTACTCGCCTGGATACTGGATAACCATCCTTCTGGGTAAAAAGTTTTTATTTGCCTAGATTTCCTTTGTGGATTTGCAAAAAAAGTTTGTCATTTTGAATCATTGAAAGGATTGTTGAGAAATCACCTACAAAAAAACACAGTGCTTCCTTGTCAAGTCACAGCTCTTGTTCCCCTGGGGTCGGCGGGGTGGTGAAGCTTAAATGCGTCGGCCTGATTAGCGTGGGAGCGCCGAGTGGATGAGAAATCACCATTCTGGATGCGTCTGGATAGGGCAGCACATTTGAGTTTGGAAACTAAACATGGGCCCCTGCCCTTTCTCTCAGGAGCTGTTCCCCTTTTCTGCTTCCCAGCCACCGAAGGTGAGTAGCTCACCTCCGTCACACCCTTGCGCCTCCAATGTTTCTGCCCTGGAACCAGCCGATCAAGTACCGAATCATCTGAAGCTGTGACCCAAATAAAGCTCCTCCTCTTTAAACTGTGGGTGTCAGGTATTTGTCCCAGCAATGGGACAGAACCAATAGGTGTATATATTTCTGGTCTTTATCTTCTCCCCTTACACCTTATGGGAATGGAAACTTAGTGTCTAGGTGTGGGTGAGTCATTTTTCTACTACAAGACTGAAAGCCACATTGAAAGAAAATAGAGAGACAAACTCTAACAAGGGTCTTGATCCCTAACGACATCGCAGAACAGTCACACTGGCGACAGCATGTGCACCTCTGCATTTATTCTGCATTGTGCTAAACTGCCCCTATTCACTGTTGCAAGATTTCTGTTCCATACAGAAACCCAATATGTATTGTTACACATTGTCGAAGTAATGTATTTTTAACCTAGTCCTGGAACATGAAATGGCCAGTATTATGAGGTAAAAACCCTACTAATTCTCAAAAATAATTTCTTATAAAATTATTTTGATGCCAAAATGTTCAGATAGTGAAGAATATTTTTATATAAATATGAGGATAAATGCAACATATATATAATCTCAAAAGATCTCTACACACGATGCCAATTCATTAAAAAGGGTATAATGCAGTTTATAGCAGAGAACTACATACAACCATCACTGTGTAATACAAGTTACATCAGTAATGTCAGAAATTCAGGTCATGTGCCTTTTCTGGATTTATGTGACGTACTGAGAGAAAAACGTTTTTACCATATTTTTAACAAAAATGCATAAGCAAACTCTAAATATGTAACATAATAGCATAGCACTTGACAAATCCAAATGGGAAAACTTCTACAAAGTAATTGATCAACCTTCTTCAGAAAAGTCATTTAAAACAATGAAAAACCAGAGAACAATTCCGGATATAGATAAGTAAAGAGACACAGACACTAAATGTGATGTATATCCTGAATAAAAACCCAGACCAGAAAAAGGATACTAGTAGTGCAAATGGTAAATCATGAATTAGACTTATGGATTAGATGTTTTTAATGTTAATATTCTGAAAATGGTAGTTTTTCAGTGGATATATAGAAATGTTTTTATATAAATACAAAGTAGAGAGTGCATTTTTAAAGAGAAATGAAAATAAGTTGGGTTTTGTGGTACAAGCCTGCAATCTCAGCACTCTGGGATCCTTAGGCAGGAGAAACACAAGTTCAATCCCAGCCTTAAAATCTTAGCAACTCAGGGAAACCCAGTTTAAAAAAAATTTTTTAAATGCAAAGAGAATTGGAGATATACCTCAGTGCAATGACCTTGGGTTCTATTTCCAGTACTGGAAAAAATACAAACACGTAAATAAATAAATGTGCATTAAGTCTGTGTCAATTTTCCCACAGGTTTCAGACAAGATGAACATAAACTATAAAGCAACTCTAGTTACTCTGTAAATAATAATATGTGTGGAGATCTTTTGAAATTATGTAAATATTTTATTTCTCATCATATTTCACTCAATAATTTTAGCATCCAGTGAAATGTTCATCTTGAAGCAATTATTAACATGATGGACTTTTTATCTCCATTATTCCTATATATGTAGTACAAAAGTTGGAATTCTGTTGTTTTTCTTCTCCATTCAATCATTTGTCTATTTATTATTTTATATCAGTGGCCCCTGCCACTTTTTGTGACTCCTCATGCCTTGAGACCCATATAGTTTTTTAAAAACTTTTTATTAGTCTATGTCTGTGATAATAATGAATACATTAAATACTTTCTGACACATCTTTCTCGTATGTTCTTGTCCAACCCTGTAACTAACCATTTCTCCAAGGAAATTTGTTTCTTTTATTGCAGAATAGATTGAGAAAGTAAGTTCTGAGCAAGTTCTGGCAATGGATTATTATTCCTTCAAGGCCCTTTCAATCATGGGGGATATACATACTTATGAATGGATGGATAGATATATCTATATATGCATAGATACAAGCACATACACAGTCTAAAATAAAACAAAGCTGGACATTAAAGTAATACAAACAGATTTTACTTAGCAAATATTGATATAAGGAAAAGAGCTAAGTAGTGGAAACTGAATATATTCAAGGGAAAATAAGGGAGAAAGGAAGGAAAATGACTACAGGTTCACGCTGGGTCAGGAAAATGAAAAACAAAAGTTACAAAGTGTTGGTCAGAGTAAATGTGGTGAAGTCAGCTTCAGTGGCCTTCTTACCAGCCAAGCTGGATCCATCTTAATTATCCAACCTAAAATTCTATCCTCTCACTGAGAATGAAAAATAGAAGCCTTATCCTCAATCTTGAGTATGTTTCAAAGAATTTGGCTTTAGACCCTTGAGGAAGACACTCCTGAAGAACAGAAGAAACATGCATCTCAAAGAGACAGAGCGATGATGTACAATAGTAACTTTTAGTAAACGCTCGTGGCAAAGTAGATCAGTTACAAATAATCAGGTGTTTGGACAGAATTGCCTGTGCCAAGAGTTTTGGACAACGGAAACTCTACACATGTTAAAAATTGTGAATGTCCTGTAACATTTCCAAATCTGATGCATTCACTCAAAGCTCACTTTAACATTTTTAACTCCCTTCTGCCCCCTGATGTAAGCGGAACTATGTTCCTGTGGACTTGGGAGCTATTATAACTATGGACACTCATATTAGGCAAACCTGGGAGTGAGGGGAGAATGAGAATTAACAACTTTGGAAAACAATATGCAAACAAGAGAAAAACATCAGTTTATTTTCACTGGCTGTTTGCTTTAAGGAAAATGTTCAGGTTCCTACACCTTACATAACACTTTCATCCTATACCTTCAACCTGTATTTGATTTGATTTGATTGCCTGATTTTGATTCTATCCATAGGATACCTTGGCTATTGAATCTGAACCCAGAATTTCTACAAATCTGTACTGGAAAGGGTATCTTCCAACTTGTACCTTCTTTGTTTTACCTACATGCATGTTTCATCTTACTTTTTTTTCTATACACAATGAATAAAACCTATTTTACTGATATTATACCGTAGTATTTCCTCATTATTAAACCTTTGCTCCTCATAGAACTTCTGTATTCATACTTCAATGAAGCTTACAGAACAATGAAAGAAAAGTGCATGTGAGTGTGTGTGGGGGTGTGCCAATTCTAGAAATTTGAGATTTGGATATACAGTATTTTAAATAAAACAAAAATACAACAGTATTATTTTGCTTTGACAGAATTTAGTATAAGCTTAATGACTAAAATGGAATATTTCTTTTGTAATCTTTCATTGCCTGAGAATTTTACCAAAAATTATAAAACACAAAATCCCAATCATAAAAACACAACATCTGAGATACTACATTAATAGAGAAGAAAACACAAGGTCAAGATGTGCTAAAATGTTAGCACACAGGTCAGGTTCTGATTCATTTTCTTTGCCATACTTTATTTTTAACCAGAAAGATCTCCAGAGGCTTTGAGAACTAAGAATTTGATAACCTTTTAAAGCAGAACATTAAATAAAACACACACACACACACACACACACACACACACACACATTCTCTCTCTCTCAATCTCTCATACCATTTTCTTTCTAAAGGCAGAAGAGGAAGGTTTAAAAAGCCGACATTTAATTTTAATCTCTTTACTTCTCACTGATCTCAAAGATGTATCATCATTTGATAGCATTTGGGATTATACTACGAAAATTATGTGCATTAGAATATTACGCATATTCTTTATTTCAAAGTCAGATTTGAGGCTGGGGATTTAGCTCAGTGATTAGAGTGCTTGCCTTGCAATCACAAGGCCCTGAGTTCGGTCCCCAGCACCACAAAAAAAAAAAGGAACCTCAAAGTCAGATATATAGGGAAATGTTGATTTTACAATAGTGGACATAACCACAGATTGCAGTGTTAATGACACCCAGAAAATTTTCCAAATATATATGCGTGCATATACGAGATACACACACACACACACACACACAGATACACACATACACATATATACAGACATATACATGTATATATTGTATATGCACATATTATGCACATATGATATATATATACACACATCTCATATATATACCATACATATGAGATGTATACTACATACTACATACATACTATACACTATACATAGCATATATAAAGATACTATATGTGTTATAGTATATAGAGATAATATACTAAATATACATATATATATGAGATATATACTAGAGAGAGAATTAGAGAAATAGCTTGATCATTCAGGGAAAACCTCATGATAGATTTGATTACAGTCTTATCTAACACACTTAAGAACACTATGACTGTAGGCAAGTTACTCTTTCTATCTTTATCTGTTTTTCTTTCTTACCTAGAGAACATGTTTATTCTTCTGGCTTAATATTTGAGGAGGAAATTTTGTAGAGCAAAAAATGTATTTAGAAACATAATCCAATACAGAAGGCATCTGACTTGTAATGGTCTATCTGAGGCATTTCTACAGGGCTCTGAAGGTCAGTCATATCCAGCAGAGACAGTGTTTCTGAGCTGGGGTCTTTCTTTAGGCTCATGCCGGAAGGTACAACACTGTCCAGTGACGCTGGGCAGCTGCACCTTCCTTCTATTAATAGCAGAAACACTCAGTCGGCTGTTATCATAAGAAACGATCCATACTCTACCGTTTCCTTTGTTGCTAAAATATGGTGCTCAGGTTAAATATATTACATGCAATTTCAACGTACAGTATTTTCCAATTATGATGTGTATATTGGAATTAACCTCATTAAAAACCGGTGAACATTATCACATTATGAATATATTCCATTTCTTCTCCCTCGGCCCTTCTTTCTGTTTTCCTTTTATCCTGAGAAACACCTGCCTATTCTACATAATGGTGCCCTTCTTTGGCTTCCTGTTAAGCTGTAGTAATGAGAGATACACCAAAGATGGGAGAAGAGGAGAAATATGGGCTGTTTCTTCTGCTTCCCTGCTGGGTTAATATGAATTAAATTATTCTACTGCAGATGTAACTCTTCTCTCACAGTCATTTTTCTCAATAGGTTTAAATAACACCTTTCTCTGTTGTTCCAGAGAGGGTAACAGCTCCAGAGTTTGCTATCTGTTTGGTGCTACCGTCCTATTCCCATCTCCTGTTGAGATTCTTAACCTTGACCACACATTTATTAGTAGTTTCTTTATTAAACATGTTCAATCACCAGAGTGGCAACACATGCTGTTTTGTTCAGTAAAATTCTAGTTTATGGCTCTTCTTTTGGTGTACTGTACTTATTAATGCACACGAGGGGGACTGGCCAGGAACTGTGAGACTCCTCGGAGGAATAACCTCACTTGGGTATGCTGTCTCTTTTCCTGGTGTGACCCTAAAAGATATAGATCATTACAAAAGTATGAGTTAAATGTCCTAAGTATTCAACAAATGGTGTATGAAGATGATTACTTTAGCTCTTAGTAAACAGAATATCAACAAGGTATATGACCAGACATCATCGAGAAGATACATCTGAATAAAGTTGTATATCTACTAATGTAAGTAATTTGGTTTTAAAATGATGAGAGGTCAAATTTGCTTTGTCCTTTAGTCCACACTTAATTGCAGAAGAGGAATGTTCTGTAAATTACCTCACTCAGCTCATGAACTGACCCTGCTAAGGCAGAGAAGGCCTGATTAATGAGAGTTGTTAATATTCTTCCCCATGCAGCCTTCCCTAGTATTCCGATATTATAAAATTTTCTATGTGATTTAACTTTCCAACATGAAGTGCAGAATGACCAGAAAAACCCAGGAGAATAGACCTGATTTTGTGGCAAGAGATTCAAAGATATTTATTTAAATCTTCACAATTTAGACAAGTAGAATCAATAAGCTCACTGATGTCCTTACATTATTAATCCAGTTGTGGGGAGGATTTCCCCAGGAAGAGCTAATAACACACTTTGTTTATTTGTTCAGATGTTAGGAGATTCTAAACTACTAACCTCAGCTTTTTTTCCCCCAATACTTTTTGCAGCTTTAGGCTGCTTAGTATGAAGTGGTTTCCTGAAGTGAATCTTTTCACGTATCAGCACTCTGTAAGATGTTGATCTAGAAAAATCATTCTTTTCCAATGTGTGTGTGTGTGTGTGTGTGTGTGTATATATATATATGTGACATTTACAGATTAGTTAAATTTTGCCCCCCCCAAAAATAAGATATGTTGGAGTCCTAATTCTGAGTTCCTCAAAATCTTACCATATTTAGAGATTCGGGCTTTACAGAGCTAATTAAATTAAAATGAAGTCATTGGGGTAGACACTATTGTCCTTATAAAAATGAGAATTTTACACAGAGACAGGCACATGTAGAGAATGAAATGTGAACAGCTACAAGAAGAGGAGAATTAGGAGAGAGGACTAGAACACATTCTTTCCTCACACACTGAGAAGGAATCCGCTCTGCTGCCACCTTGCCTGTGTCCCCTGCGACAGTTAACTGAGCCATCAGCTCAAACGAGAAATGCTTACTAGCTCGTTTAGCGCCGTTCTGTGCCTGAACATTTTTGTTAATATATTCTCTCTGATATCCAAAGCCTACATAGTATCATACATATTATTCTAGAGCACAGAAAATTCAGAAAATTTCAAAATCATTCTGTTGGAAGTTTAATATGAATAACTAAAATTACTAAATACTCAACATAAAATTATGATGAAATTTTAAAATATAACTTCATAATAAATGTATATGCAAAACTTAAACACTATATAGTACATGAAAATTTAATTAGAACAACATGGAAAATTATCTTCTGTTTGGGGTAAAAATGACTCAAAAATACTAGCATCAATTATTTCTAGTGTATATAATCCCAATAAAGATATCAATGGAGCTAGATATGTCAAAACTAAGTGAAAAATGATATGCACAATACCCAGAAAATAACTGAAAAAGAAAGGCTCTGGGGATGGATAGTTTTCTAGAAGACATTAAAACATTTATAAAAATAATTACACAAATATGGAACTAGTTCAAAAGTAGGCAAAGGGAACAGTAAACAAAATAGAAATTTGTAACTACATGCATATCTTCTAAATGTATAAAAAGGTATTTGTGAGGTTGGGGATTTAGCTCAAGTAGTAGAGCGCTTGCCTACCAAACGCAAGGACCTGAGTTCCATCCCCAGGACTCCCTACATACACACACAAAAAAAGGTGTTTGTTTTTCACTTACTACAAGAGAATACAGAAATGAAA
Source organism: Hystrix cristata (assembly GCA_004026905.1). Classification (NCBI taxonomy): domain Eukaryota; kingdom Metazoa; phylum Chordata; class Mammalia; order Rodentia; family Hystricidae; genus Hystrix; species Hystrix cristata. Next base: position 19,446 of record PVJO010021555.1, on the reverse strand, counting down.
ATTAAAACTAAGCTGGGATAAAAGACCTCATTTATCATTCTGACAAAACTTTAAAAATTTTTTTCAATACACAGTCTGGTAAAGACTATGACAAAACAGACACTCATATTGATGCTGGGAATATAAAATATTGCATTTCTTAAGGAGGGAAATTAGTCAACCTGGAAAACAATTTTGACCCACTAATGCCTCTAAGAATTTACTCTGAAAGTACACTTCCAACAGTATAAAAATACAACTATGCAAAGTTTATTCTTTTTGCAGTATTTATGATCACAGATACTTAGAAATCACTGAAATGGCCTTGCATTGGGGTGAATATATTGTGATCCATTTACAGAATCGTAGCTCTATAAAATTAATTAGGTATCTATAAATTGACATGTAGTCATTTCTCACATATGTTGTTAAGTGGAAAAGGAAATTAAGGCACAGGAAAGAGATTTCCTTTACTAGATTCCACTTTTTGTCAAAACGGTAAGGAGAGGTATGAGGAAAAAAAATGGAGGCGTCAGCTAACTTTTGCCAAAAGACATACAGGAAGGGAAAATCAGAAACTTATGAAATACGTTATGCACAGGAGTAAGCATGAGGTACACAGGAGGGAACAGGAAATCTTCTGGTTGTGTGCTTGAGCTCCAGCTCTTCTTCCAAGTTCTTGAGCTCAAGAAAAAGCACCTTTTCTCCCACCTCCAGTCCTAGGTATATAGCACTTATCACCAGGCCCAGAGGTTTGGCTTTTCCTTTTATTTTTATAAATTATCTTTTCATTAAGTTTCCCTCAACCAATCATGTGAGCAGGATTAAATTCACAGGGACTTCTGATGTGTGAAATTAGATTGACCAGTCAGTCCCTCCTTCATTCCCTTCATCTTTGGAAGTGTGTATTTGTATCCTCCTATTATGCCATATGCAGAGTCGATACATTAAGGCTGAAACCTCACCCCTCCTCAAATCTAGAATATTCAGTGCTCATGTAGTTTTTTGAATTAAGCTTCGTCTCCACATTGTTCAGACCTGAGTACATCATATGACATTTACATTCTCTTCTGTCCTTTCAGATTAATTTTTAAAGAATTTAGAAATACTAGGAAACATAGGAAGCACACACATGGGTGGAAAATAGTCTGAAGATTATTAAGAGTGCTTTTTGATGTAAGTATATTGGAAGGAAACAAATAGTAAGAAAGAAAACTAACCCAAAATATACATAAAGATCAAAATAAAACTAGATAAAAAAAATAGATAGAACTTTTGCAAAAGGGAAGGGAACCAAGAGAGGGAGGGAGAGGAGAATGAGAGGACAAAAAGGGATATAAGATGAAAGAGTATGTGTTATGTACACACACCAACTCCCCCAGTGAAGGTAATAACTATGTACTGCAAATATGCACCAAAGGAACAAAAAGGAAAAATGAAAAGAAAATTTATTTTTTTTATATTTCCTGTGCCTTCTGGTCCCTGTGCTCAAAATATCTTGTATGTTATATGCTGTAATTTATTGCAGTAAATTTATCAAATATTTTTGTTGTATTTCAAATATAGTTGACTTCATTTTTTTTACTAAGTTGTCATTTTATTTTGTTTTGGATGAAATATCTTCAGTCTAATTGTTCCAATGCATTTGCAGGGAATGCCTAATTTCCATACACAACCAATACAGTGTAAATGACCAAATTATCAGAAAATAGGATTTAAATTTAATTGCATGTGAACCAATGTTGTAAGAAATATGGACTTTCTTAACTTCATTCACATTCACGATCTAATTTTTAACACAAAAGTGAAATGAATTAATCTATATACTTTTAGAATTGATGGCAGATGTCAGCACAATTCTGATTATAATATTAAAACAAAAACAGCTGCCTACCTTCAATTTTAGTCTTCAAATAACATTTCAGGTTTGCAAGCTTGTTCTGGAGAAGGAGTTTGGCAGCCTGGCAGTATAATATTATTACAGCGATCTTTGAAAAGAGCCAGTACCCTCTAGTGTACATTATCAATAAAAGCCTCAAATAGAATGAACAACATCGCCTTTTTCTTTAATGATTGCCATTTCTCTGTACTCTCTTTGTTTGTTTTAATATTTCCAAGCACGCAATCAAGCAACGATTACCTGGGTGAAGTGGTGAAACACGCTGATTATAAATACTTCTTGGCCACTTGTAATCTATAGAAGTCTATTTCTTGGTTTAGAGCTGTAATTCCTATTCATGTTTATATCAGTTGGAAATTTATATTGATGGAAGAAATAGACCTCAAAGTGGTTCTTACTCTAAACCTCTGCCATGGCTTATTGATTTAACTGACATTTAAACTATCATAGCACATCAGAAACATACACAAATCCTCACACATCCTTGTCAAAATCAATAAAAATGCAGATATAGAAATTCCTTAAAATCGAAGTAGAAAATTGCATTGCATTAGTTGCTTTCAGAAATCACTGGGATTAACCAGAATTCCTATTCGTTCTAGCATAAAGGTTGAAAGCCTAATTGCACACATTGGGATACACTCACCATCTCCAGATGCTACAGTTAGTGGATAATGAAACATTTCTCAGACTTTCATATTAAACCCTTGTTCTCAAGTTCACACTTGCTCTACTATATGAATGCAATTCAATTAAGCAATACACTGGATATGTGAAAGCGAGACCAGAAAAAGACACAGGTAAGCCACTTACCAAACTTCATTAATTGTGAGAGTCAAGGAGCACTGGTCTTGAGATCATTATTTTGGAAACCAAAAATCTCAAAGTAGTTTCCATGTAATATGCTCAGTTATTTGTACTTTACTGTAACAATTACATTTTCTGGTTATTATGTAAGGAGGGTAATAATTCAAAAGCAAATTAGTTGTCAGAGGAAATTAAGCATTCCCAAGGATATAGATTTATCACCTGAAGGAAACGACTGTTTATTTCTTGCATATAAAGAGATAACTATACAAAGGAGTGCTTTCTAACAAAACTAGCCTATTCACACTTTTCATTTTTAAATGAATAAATGTCATTTTGAAGAGGTAGAAGCTGTTCTTTAGTGGCTGTAAGAATTAGATTGAGTAGGGAGGAAATATGTGATTGGATCTCAAAGCTATATCAGTGAACGATTCTGGAATTTTTAAACAGGAAAAATTAAAATGAAATTTTAAGGTTATATCATGGTCCTCCCATGGTTTCTAGGCAGCATGAGGATTTGGAAAATATATTACATTTTAGCAATTGTTGGAATGTGTTCTCAAAGGTGATATAAACACACTCATACACACATGCACTCGCATACACATCATTCCAGTTCTTAATCCTGAGACTAGCCACATGAGAATACTGATTGCTTGCAAAAGAAAAAAAGCAAACAAATGAGTTTTGAAAAATGTACATTCTCTAGATTTTTCTCTAATTATGTCACAGAGGTTCATGGGAAGATGACAGAAAAGGAAAAAACCCATGAATTCATCTTTGTGGTTAAGATATTTTTTAAAGTTTACTAAAAAAGCAGAAATGCATTATAATCAAATACTCCTATAACTTTATATAATGAAGGGGCATTTCCAATTTAGTTTGATTATAATATTTGACCTGGTAATTTTTATTAAAAGTTGCATATCTCACAAAAATGATTTTGAAAAATGATGAAATCATATGATTATGAAGTATATTATGGTGAATGTAGAAAGATAAATGTCCTTCATTGGTCTCTAAATTTTTTAATGATCACAGACCTCCATAAAATTATTTATTTTATGGCTTGAGGAAACGTTATTCTCATGCTAAACAAAAGGATGCAATATTTTTTTGGAAGAAAAATAATACTTTCAAATGCTTACATTTTAATGTTATAGAAAAGAGAATTTAAATTGATGAAAACTGGTTTTATGGTTACTAAAAGTTCATCATAGTCAGCACGGTGACAAACTAATCCCGGCACTCTAAGAGGCTGAGACAGGAGAATCACATATTCCAATCCAGCCTTAGCAACTTAGTGACTAAGTGAGACCCTGTCTCAAAATAAATTGTAAAAGTAAATAAAATAAAATAAAGGTCTGATATGTAGCTCCCTGTGAAGGCCCTGGTTTTAGTTTCCAGGACAGAAAAAAAAATCACCAGTCAAAAATAATTTCTGATAATTATTTGGCTTAATTCAGGAAAAGGAATAAGAGATTTTTATTTAAATTTTTTTTCCTAAAAAATTCATAGGCCTTTGATTTATTTATGAAGTTTAATTTCACTTATGCTAATTTGAAACGGCTAACATTTATTGGTTTTGATCCTAAAAAACAGCAATGTTATATATAGCCCGATGCGATAGCTAATGGATCATGTAAACATATAAAATGATGAGAAAGTTGTTTTGTCTAGCATTGTTTTAGCTAATAAACTCCATTAAAGAATTATGTGATCTCCTTTGCTGTAGCATCCACACACAGGACATACCACCCTGTGCCCTATTCTGCCGGCGGATGCCCTGCCTGGTCTCCAGGAGACAAACCGCAGATTATGAAGTAAATTGGCCTGTGCCAGTGAAGACGTGAAGCAATAGGTCTTTAGAAGAGTTCATTTTTTATATCTGTATGCAACATATTTTAATTGCATTAACCACCAAATTAGTCTCTCCTCACACTCTCCCATTCCCCTTCTCTTCTCTAATAGTTTAGCTTCCACTTTTATGTATTTTTTTCTCTCTTGGATTCAACATATAAGAGAAATTGTACTACTTTTCTTTCTAAGTCTGGCTCTTGTAGCTTAGCATGATGATCTCCAAGTGCATCCATTTTCCTGCAAATAACATAATTCCATTTTTAAGGCTGATGAATACTGAATTGTGTGTCTATAATATATCACATTTTCTTCATCCTTTCCTCTATTGATAGACCACTAAGCTGAATCCATAACATGGTTATTGTGAATAACACTGCAGTAAAATTGACAAGCAGGTATCTCTATGCTATGCTGATTTGATCTCTTTGGATACATACTGAGGAGTGTTATATAGCTGGATTGTCCAGTCAAAATGACAGTCCTCAAGAATACAAAAAATAATATATGCTTATGAGGCTGTGAGGGACAGGAACCCTTATACACTGTTGGTAGGAGTGTAAAATATTATTTACTATGGAAATCAGTACGGAAGTTCCTCAAAAAACTAGAATTCTTTCTACCCGGTGTCAGGCCAGACGATAGTGCAAAAGAAAAACTAGACTATTTTCAAAAAATATATAGCTATATCATTTTTTATTTTGTAATTTTTTTATCAATGACTTTTAAAATCCTAAAACATGTCCATTTTAAATATTAAACAAGTAAGTATTAATTGTCATCATTTCAAATTATGCATTAGCTAGTCTACTTTCCAAACAATAACAAACATCTTTCATCCTGGAAAAGATTATGAGATCTGCCTGAACAGCATTTGTTCTTTTCATGGGACTTAAGTAATTTATAATTTATGTCTTCTGTAATGTAGAATCATCATTCTAGAACTTCACAGAACAAATAAAAAATACAAGATAAAATATAAGATAAAAATATAAGATATATATAAGATAAAATTGATAATAAAATAGAAAAATGTGTAAAAATAGACATTTTATTGACTATATCTTAAAATCATGGTAAGAAGAATAAAATGTTCTATGACAATATGCTAAATTCTAAAATGGGCTAAATGAATGTTACTTAAAGAAAATAAATTTTGGAATGATTGTTACACTACTGTTAAACACTGACTGCATGAATTACAAAACAAAATATTAGTTCTGGCTATTTGCATGAGAACAGATTTAATTATACAATTCTCCTTATATTGCCAGCTCTTTACTTAATAGTATCTGCATAATGCTTTAAACAAATTAAATAACCCACATCATTTTGTGTGTGCCTTGCCATCACCATGTCAGGTATACTTCAGTATTAATTTATTGATGAGAAACTATTTTTAAGTTTGTTACCTGTTATATATAACTACATAATGAAAAATACATTTACGATTGCCAATACTGTACCCCAGGCTAACTGATAAGAGATGAACTGTTCAAAGCATTAACACCATATCAAGTTAAAATTTTAAAATGCTTTTAAGGAATGGGAAAAATGCCACAGTTATAAATCTATTTTATGGAAATACTTCAAAGTTTGCTAAAATGATATGCAATCACGATTGTTGATTTCTTTTAAATAATAACTAAAAAAGAAGTAATGCCATTGTGCACTAGTAAGAAAAGGATCTGTAAAATATAATTTCATTAATGTTAAGTAATATCATGGCATCATTATAAGGAATGGACTAACTTCACAAGTGCTTTTGGTAAAGGATCTACAGAAATTAATGACCAAAGAGCTTGTGTTATATATCACACATTCATCCAGCAAATAACTACTGCATTTGAACGTGTACCAGTTGCTATTCCAGGTTCTACTGACACAATTATTTTAGAACTGAAACAAAGACAAAATTAATTTATGTTTTTCTCTTTGTATATGTACATGTTTCAAATGATCCAAAAGGAATCTAGAAGGAAACAAATTTATTCACGAGAAGCAGAAAAAGTGAGATAGTAGGGAAAGAAATGAAATGAAATTCTGTCTGTGTAGTAATTAATTTAACTTTCAATGTTCATTTTCATAGTTTCAATATTCACGTCTAACATTTCAGATAAACACCAGTGTTCCAACAACATGTTTTTTCAAAATTTTGTTATCCTGCTACATCCTGTGAGCAACTGCAGGAAGTACAATCCTCATGATTAGCCCTTCAGTCCACACACAAATCATTATGTGAATGTCCCAATTGTATCGGGACCAGTGACCAATCACGTCACTTCCCTCAACGTCTGTCGGTGATTGGCTCCTGCATCTGTTACTCAGTTCATGCACAAACAGCAAAGCAGGAAGTCGCGGTGACTCTGCATTTTAAAGTGATAAGCAGGATGGCTACACAAATGGTAACCGGAACTCGACAATTAGCCGGAAAGATAAAATGACAACAAAGAAAAGTGATGATGTTGGAAAAAAACATGTTCACTTTGAATGGAGCCAGGTGGAAATATAGAATAAAGGTGATGATGGAGATGTTTCTTTTGACATATTCTAGAGTCTCTAGACATGCAGTCAGGTGACCTCAGTGGAGACAAATTTAGAGACAAGGAAGAAAATGTTTGTAAGGAAAAAGGTGAAAATGTCCCAGAGGAAGCAATGCCAGCAGAAACCTTCACAGGAAAGGAAACCTCAGTGGTATTTCACAATATTGAATGGGTCAAATTCCAACTTTGGTCTGTTTTTCTCGTTTGTGAGGCAAGGATTTATTTTTCTTATGTTTTGAATGGTTGTGTAAGAAGTAGTAGTTGAATGAGGGGTCTGCAAGCCCTGAAATGTTTGCTCCCTGGTCCTTTATCAAAAAAGGCTCGAGGGCTCCTCTTGCTGAATACTGGACATCAATAGTAAAATTATAAAAAAAAAAAAAATAAGAGCTGATTAATCTGGTTAGAGAATAATGATACAAAAAGATTTGAAGGGCAATGTAATGTGTTTACTGCTGGTTTCATAAGCAGCAAAAGACTGATGAATTCTAGTCCCTGGAAAGGAAAGCTATGGATGGGGTGTTTCTTGCTATTGCATGATGGGAGACCTGGATGCACACAAGCAACATAAGCAGATAGACTGAGGTATGTATGGCCAGACTTTCCTTGCAGCTTATAACCTTCCATGTGGTGGTCAGAAACATTTCTCAAAGGTGGAGATTCCAGTGTCACTCTGCCTAAAGCAGAGTCTAAAGCTGTCTTAATTGGAAAATCATTTTATGAGGTTAGTACATTGCTGAGGTGAAAAATTATTCTTAATGATATGAACATTGTATTTGGCAGGGGCACTGCCAATGATTCACTATATTTTAGAAGTTTATTTTATCTTCAGAAAAATTGGGCTACATAAATTGCAGTGGAACTCCATAAGGTTTCCTGTCAGAACTAACATCTCAGGTCTGGGTCCAGATTCTCACAGCTCGGTCACTCTTTGTAAGATAAAATAGTAGATCAGTATTGACATATTCTAACTTGTTAGCACTGGTTTTATATGAGCAGCCTTCTCATAGAGGTCTTTTTAACCTCCTTCTATGAAAGGTGATAAATTTAAAATTATGAAATGTCAGATGTGGACGAGAGAATTACATAAACTCTTTCCTTAAATAGTGACCAAGCACTGAGCTGCTTAACCTTTTATATCTGAATCCATTCTCAGAACTAAATGTGTAGAGTTCTGTGCTTCCAGAGTGGCCATGTTTTGTTTTCTGAAACAAAGAAATAAAACTTTGATATACTGCTATTCAATTACTCATTCCTCACATAAGCCTTTGAGTGATAAGACTGGGTTTGTGTTTTAAAATTTCAAACAGGCAGCAGATGAGAACATGAAAAGGAAGGTATACACGGAAGGCCCTAAGCGTACAGATGAGGAGGCCTAAGTAGCCATTATCTGAGAATGGTTTACAGGGTTCTAAACCTTTATAATAACTTTGAAGAGGTGAAAGAGGACACAATCAATAATAAAAGCAACAATCATCATTGTGCCAGAGATAGTTTAAACATTGACTAGCACTTTTAACTGTAGAACACACACACACACATACACACAGAGACATGCACAAACACACACACACAGAGACATGCACAAACACACACATGAATAGAAAGAAACAAATATTTTAAAAATCTAAATAATCGATGTCATTTTGTCAGAATATGGAATCATATAGATGTTATAAAAATGTTTCTTTAAAAATTGCAATACTTCGAAGTATATTTACTTTTCAAATATTAGAAAACAGAAATTTCCTCTAATAACTTAATCTTTTAACATTAAACAAACTGTAAGAACTTCTTATTAACATTAAAATTATAGCATTTGATTTGTCCCTGACATTGCTAAAGTTGTGCCTGCTATTTTCCAAAAGTAGAGGACTTTAAATGAGCCACAACTACAATAAAATGATTATTTTTCAATCGTTAAGGAGGTTAAAAGAGGAAAATGGGTAGTATGGGTTCCAAAAACAAACATCAGAGGAAATGTCATAAAATAGTTAAAATATAGGAAAAAAAAACTTGTCTAAACTTTATCATCCAATCCAAATTAATAAAAATAAATTTATTCTCGACAATGTGTTTTGTCAGAATGATCAAGAAAGTTAAAACTTTTTGGCTTGGTGGAAATTTTAATATTCCAAGAGGCACCATCTGACATTTAATATAAACTGAAATTTAGGGAGTATCCTATCAAATTCATGCTTAAGAATAAGATGAGTGAACATGAAGTTCTAGAAGGTGAAGCAAAACCAAAAAAGTATGTGAGTGGTAGAACTGGAATTTTGGGTCAAATGTAAAAGGATTAGATGAGACCAGAAAAAAAAATATATATATATATATGTAAGAATCAGAAAAGCAGCAGATTTTAACTGAGAAAGAAATAGTGTCCTGGTTTAGAGCTATCAGTGTCCTCAAACAATCAAATATAATGAAAATGGTAAGAGAGAAGCTATTTGTCTTGTCTCCCGGCTGTATGCAGACACACGCATAACATACACAACACAGCCCAGGACATACTGGGCACCACAAGGCTATTTCAATAGCGACATAGCTGAGTGGTTCCTGCGAAATGACTGGCCTTACTTCACACATCTATTAGACCCCAGGTGGGGATGCCAAGACTGCAACCAAATTAATGTAAACACACCAGACGCTTGAACTATGTGCTAAGACTCTCAGACAACTAACATAAAAGCTGCAGGGTAGCTCAGATGGCCAGAGGGGCAGCCACCTGTAACTAGCCCCAGACAGTCCCTCAGCAAGGTGCTTCCAAGAGCACAGCCTTTACTTGACCTCAAGTTCTTACTGAGTTAGAACATGTGCACCACGAAATACAGCTTTAGCAATCTGGAGTCTTTTGAATGCCTTCAGTAAATAATTATGGTGATCTCTCTGTGCTCGGAACACGCAGAAATAGTACAGAGAAGACAGCAGCAAAATAATTATTACATGAGTAATTAAAATGCACGCACACTTAAAAGTCAGCTGGGGAAGGAGATGAGTGTTAGGTACAGTGCTGCCACAAAGACACAATCCCTGACACCTACAAGCTGGTAGCGAAGAGGTTTAAACTGGCTCACAGTTTGGGGTTCAGTTCATGGTCAGCTGGCTCCAAGGCAGAAACACCATAGTAGACAGATGTGGCAAAGGAGAGCTGCCCACTCCACGGCAGACAGGAAGCAGAGGAATAGGGAGGAGTCAGAGAGGGATGTATGCTCAGAAGGCATCCAGTACCAGCCTCTGCCAGCCAGCCTCCACCTCCTAACAGCTCATCCAGTCACCAGCTGGGTGATAGATGAATCTACCAATGAACATACTGCCCCACATTATGGTTTGTATCTAGATGTCCCCCAAAAGCCTCATGTGGTCATAGGTGGGGCTGGATCTAGAGTGTATGATTACTAAATTAGTACACTGATTGGTTTGGCATAGTTCTGCTGGGATCAAGGATATGATGCTAAAATTAGGGTATTAGGATTAAGGGTGGGAGTGCTACTCACCCTAAGCCAGGTAGCCTGAATAAAATATAAAGAACAGAAAGAGGCTTGCTTACCCCCTTGCTTACCCCTTTGCTTACCTTGCTGCCTTCTGCCTGTCTGCTATGCCACCCTGCCTTGGATCCAGCTGATTGTGGACTGAAACCTCTACGAACTGTAAGCCAAATAAACCCTTCTCCCTTCAACTTTAGGTGTCGGGTATTTAGTCTCAACAATGAGAGAAAATTAGCTAAGACACCTCATGATTCAAGCACATTCCGAAAGATGCAACACTAAATATGTCAGGCTTTGGGGAGACATTCTAAATCCAAATCACAATGTACTACACTTTATTACATGTAGCAACTCATATAATCTAACTCACCTACTTGACATTAGAAAATAATGAATTAGAAATGATCACTCCTCTTGCTTACTTGGAATCCACTTTAAATTTCTTCTAAACCACTTTGAGTGTATACCAGGCATTTTCACCCGACAATTCATACCATTTATCTTTTCCTACACTAGTTCGCTTTGGCTAATTCTAGATGTAATTCACTGTTTAGGGATTAAGATTTTTACATACAGAATATCAAGACTGATGCCAGACCTATTCAATCAGAATTTTCAATTTTAATAAGATATTGAACAAATCACATGAACTTTAAAATTTGCAAAGACCCGGATGATAAAAATAATATGTACAGACAGTGTCTAATAATCACCCAGTAGAACCAGAGGAGCTATTGGGTACTTTTGTCCTTGTACTACTAGAGCAACTGTAGCGATTTCTATCACGCAGCAGGCACCGTTTATGTCCTTGATTTTAACGTCCCATGTTAAAGTACTGTCTTTATTTTTGCATATTCTGGAGCTCTTACTGATGCTACCTAATGTGAGATGTAAAAACCATGAATACAAAGTGGTTATCTTGTGCAAAATCTGAAGGGCAGGCATTCTACTCAGATTAGAATTATTCTTCTTTTCAGATATCGGCCAGTTGTCTAACCAAATGTAAAGGTACTCTCCTCTAAAAATGATTTCCCTTTTTAACAAGTAATCTCACTGGTGTTAAAAACAAACTGCAAATGCATCTATGTTCACCAGGATTGCTGAAATAACCAGTCATGTCTGCATACTAAGTTGAAGCACCTTACTCAGAATCAAAGATCGTTAAATATTTTAAAATATCAGAACATTTTAGAAATCAGACTGGAAGAATCTGGAATCACCAAATTAGATGTTTACTCTGTACTTAAGGAGAAAGAATATTTTAAAAGATGAAAAATTTCAAGTTTCAGGATGATACTGTACCATTTTCCACAATTTGGCTAAATGATCATTCTTTGTAAAATCACCTGCCATTGTCATAAGGGGTAAATTTAAATAGAAATCTTAGAACCATTATGTTGAGAATCATGTAAATAAAGTAATTGATATGTTCTATCTCAGGGGATAAAAGAAGTTTACTACGTTCTTTCAGTCAGCTGGAGCAGAGGTTGAGTCAACAGACACATTTCGATGTACTGCAAGATGGGCCTTGTAAGATTTACAGTGCCAGAAAAACTGAATAAGAAAGAAGATAAGTGCAATAAAATATAAGATAAACATTGGTCGGTCTTTAAATAGTGATTTCACTGCCATTATTTGGAAAACACAAAGGAATTTGGAATGCAGAGGAGCTTTACATTTTTATTTCGGTGCTAATCTTGTAAGACTCTAGTTTACACAAAGCAGTGATTTCTTCTTCATTATCTCGTCTTGCTTACATCCCCTCTATATTGACACACTGCTACAGTAGCAGCTAAATGTAGTTATAAGAATGTGACCAAAACAGAATATATTGTGTGATAATATGATTCTAAAAGATTTCTAATAATTAAAGAAGCAGCCATTTTCTCTGGCTCTTTGCATCACCTGGCTAAATTGCAAATGGAAAAATATATTCTGTCTGTCTATATTTCCTTGCAGTTTCATTTGTTCGGGAGGTCTGTAAATACAGAATGAAAGCAAATGAGATAAAAAAATAAAACACAATTTTGTTACAATAAGAAAGTACGGACTGCTTCTCTATGATACTGTCTTTGTCCACACAAATGATGTGCCCATTTCTGCTAATACACGCATCTTTATGAAAGGTGTATAAAGAGATTTCTTTGACAGTCTTGAGAAATCTTGTGTCATGTAAATAGTGAAATATGAGTGATAAGTGATTTACATGCCTGAGCAAGTATCTTTGAACATTCTTCTACTGAGACTTGAGAATAAGCTAACAAACAATTAACCAAATCATCCCTCTTCCTCTTGCACACAAATAATCATAGGTACATCTAAAGTTTTAATCAGAAGTAAAATATTCATTCATTCTATGTCAATAGCAACGTGCCATGGAATTCCAAAGCACTATTTTTCTGTGTTCATTCTCAAACATAATGTTTAAACATTAAGGACAGTTAAACAGACTCTCTCTCTCTCTCTCCCTCTCTCTCTCTCTATATATATGTGTGTGTATATATGTATATATATGTACATATATGTATATATATATGGCTTTAGAGAAATGTGGCCTCACTTATGAATGCTTGTATGCTTCTGTAGCTGAAGGAATGTCAGAAAATTATAAAGAGTTTTTAGAGGCTCCAGGGCAGGGTGAGGTAGTAGTTCTCTATTATGAGGTATCACTGCTAATGATTTACTCATTATGTGCAGAAAGCAAGTGCAACTGTTTTTGTCTCATGACAACACAGTAGAGCATCTTTTCCTCTGCATTTGAGGAATATTTTAAGAGATATTTCACAGAGAAATAAGCTGTATTACCTCCCTGTTGAAAAGAGGAGGGATAGTGAAATTGGAAGGTTAAATGGTTTGCTCACCATCTCATGCTAAGCTATTGGCAGAGGAAATATAGGAGAATAGCCTCCAGACTTCAGATCTGTTGCTTAGCTACTGATCCACAATAGCTCCCAACTGACTTGGACTACAGAGTACTCGAGAATCATCTGAAGTTTCAAAAAAGATCATGCTTCCCCTGAAATGAAAAGTGGAAAATTATATCAACACATTGTACTATACGAAAGGCATTTGGCCACTCTCATCATGGAGATTCTTGTATTAGTATTTTTGACTTATTTTGAACTTTTATAGTATTATAAATACATTCCTAGATGATACTTTCTGTAAATATCCTCTAGAAATGACTACCTTAGCTCACCTCAGATAAGCACTTCACAATGTATGTTGTTAGAAGAAACTTCTTAAAATAATCATGTTTACTTAACGTTAGTTACAGTAAGGAAAATTGGAACCCAGAAGGTAATCCATGTTATAATGCACACCACTCCATCACAATGGAAAACCGAAGCAAAATTAATACATTTTTTCCTTTTTGTAATGGTCCAGACAGGTATTTTTGATGTATTATACATGTGTCAGGTCAAATTGGGGTTTGGTCAGAATAGTCTGACCTGAAAAATGCTTTGATTTCTAACATTCTCTCTCTCTCTCTCTCTCTCCCCCCACACACACACACGCACACACACACAAAATGATTTTAATCGATCGTAGATAGTTGCTTTCTTATTTTACTGACCATATCATATACGAAAACAAATGTCCGTCTCCCTTCCCATCAAGTGCAGGAGCAGAGAGGAACGTGGAAATCACCCAGTTGTCACCCATTTCCCAGTTGTCTCTTTCTTACGCAGATGATCGTTTGATCACTGCTCTGATTCCTTTGACTCCCTCACACAATGTCCACCTCCACGTCTCATGTGCAAGTGCACAGATGTCCTGGGTGATGGTATAGCTAAGAAGAGCCCTTAAGGCACGAAGCTATAGACTGGCTCAGCTTAAAGACTGAGTTATTCAGAGAACCAGGAGCAAGAACTTGGCTTCTTTCAGGCAGATGTGATAGCAGCGGAAGAGTATGATTCATGACCGAGGCTGCACTGTCTCTGCTAGCACTTAAGAAATCATGAGCAATCAAGGAGCCCTCTAGAGCTTCCAGACTCAAAGTAATATGATTATACTTCCATCACATCATGTCCCTCATGATCTACAACTTTATCCACAATAAAAAAAAAGTCCTATTATCCTCCCTCAGGGTTTTTCAGGGTCGCAACTGGACATGTGTACCGCCTTCCAAGTGGCCCTCTCAGCACAGCGCCGCAGCATGAAGCAGCAGCCCTACGCTGAGCATTCTCTACTTCAAAGAGCCTCCACTTTGGTTAGACTCTACTTGAGCTTTTCTAATGTCAAAGCTGCTTAAAAAACACACAAGTATTCTGTAATAACTCCTTTTTTAACGCTTATTTCTCATCAGTTTTTGATGAGCTTTCTATATTTTATAAATTCTCTGACTTTTATGCTTGTGTATATGCCTTCTAACTTTTTCTGATTTCTAATGTTCCATAATATGGCTCTACCCTGCATTTTCCCCAAAATAATTACATCCCTATAGACATACTCCCTGAAAACAAAGCAAGTAGATATAATGGCTTAGTAGTTTAAGGATTCTAAAGGAAAAGGTCTACGGTTAGCGCCTTGTACTCTGGAGACAAAGGTGCAAGACTGAGCGATCATGTCTGGCTCCATCTCTAACATTTCTCATTGATCTACAATAAATTGTATTCTCTTTTTAAAAGCTATCTGTCTTAATCGCTTTCATGGTCACTGAAATACAGTATCTGACACTCACAAGTTAGAGAGGTTGACGTGGCCTCACAGTTTGAGAAGTTACAATCCATGGCCTGCTTGCTCAAATGCAGAATGCGTGGTGGAAGGGCCAGGCCTGGTGACAAGCTGCTCACGGCACGGGAAGCCAAGAGAGAAGGGAGGAGCTGAGCCCACATACACGGCACACACGTCCAGGTCAAGTCCCCAGTGACCCACCTCTTCTAACCGGCCGCAGCTGTCACACCACACTCGGCCCCTGAAGGCAGCACTGGGTGAGTCCACCCGTGAACACAGGCCCCCGTGATCCAACCACCTTCTGAAAGCACCCCATGGAGGCCTAAGAGTTGGAGGGCATGTTACAGATCTAAACCAGAATAGTGTCAATGTTGTTTCACACGACAGAAACGTAAAGATGGATTTGGGGAAAAGATATCTCAATTTAGCTAAAGAAGTCATTTTATAATTATACACAAAGACGTCTTCATTTCTAAGTAATATTCTCTGAATAATTTAGCAAATAACGCCATGTTTAATTTTAAGGGTATACTGAATGAAGTAACATTAAAATACTGATTCATCTACCAGTTTGATAATTTGCAAAATAACACCTCAGATTAATGTCTTAAATTGTAGGAATACACTCAAAGGTCTACTCATTCTGGAATGACATAATTACAAAATTAGGTTCACTTGTGCAATCTGTGTAGGCATTTACAATTTTTTTAAATTTTCATATAATTGGATGATACGATTTTTCATTTCAAGACGGTTCGTACATTTATTTAAAAAGTACAAATACTGAAATAAGTGGAATGATCAAGGCAGGTTGCCAAGATTCTAGCAGAACATGTAGGCAGCTAAAAACTTATTAAAATTTGCCATTAGCTTGATGTTTTGTCAGTCAAAAGGTGATAAGGCAAAAGGGAAATACAACATGCAGTGTCACTTTTCAAAGTCATCACATTCACTTTCATTTACAATGAGAGAAAAATTATTTTTTAACACTCTATTCTGTACTGTTTACAAAAACGGGAGATAGACACAGCGGGTCTTTGCATGATACAGAGATGCTGTTTTTTGTTAGGCTGACTTTAGTTCTGAGGAGCTGACATTTCTCAATATCCCTCCATTAATATTTCTTCTCCCTTAGGACCTGGCTGCCATTCCAGAGTTTAGTCACCCTCTAATGTACTCTAACTCCTCAGGATGAAGTGGCCTAAGACAAAGGAACTGTTTTTCTTCTTTTTCAGATAAATTTGGGAGTTTCGATGTATGAATTTAGAGATTAGAGAAAGAATAAGACTACAGTGTAATTTACAATCTGTAATGACAAATTATTAAAGCTTGTATCTTCAAGATTTAGATTATAGGAAATAAATTTTATACTATCTTTAGAAACCATACAATTATATTACAGTTTTATTTTTAAAATCCATAGGCTTAGAATGTTTCTAATTGTGGCATTAAAAACAGGAAGTTAAATCACTATAAAATGGGTTTAAGTATCTTGCTACACAAAATTGCCAACTTTTTGTTTTATCACCAATTCACTTGAGAGAATATCCTGATAATATCAGAATATGAAATTTTTCGAGAACAACACTGCAGTCTTAAATATTTCTGAAACTATGCTACAATTACCTAAAGCATGCAACCCCCTCCATGTAATGGGACAAATAGAAAGAAATGACATTACTTAAGAGAGTCATATTAATCTGGGCTCAGATAACATGAGATGCTACTACAAACATTGTGAAAATAAGTGCACACAGCTTTGTATGTAGATGGTTGCGCCTCTGAATGAGCTGTGTCCCCTTTCCTACAGACATGTCTCTCCAAATTCTCCCCATGCATCCAACAGAAATACAGCTAGTGACAAGCACAGAATGGGGTTCCCAGAACCAGGGTCCAGTACAAGGGCAGCATCATCCTATTTGATCTTCACCTTATCACTTGATCAATATCGTCACTCTGTAATCAAGCAATTTAAAGTCTGCCAAAAAGAACCTTTTGAAAAACCATTCTTTCATCCCTAACAAAGCCCATTTTATTATATGGCAATGTATCTAAGCCCGGGTCTCACTCACATTGTAGCGAGTACAACAGTCAGTCAGCATTTTGGGGAGAGGTGACCCAGCGGCCGACTTCATGAAAATCACTGTTGGAAACCATTCATTTGTATTAAACTTAGAACCACGTGCCCTCAGCCCATTTCCTTCAGAATTATATCTCAAATTGATGTAGTATAGTATAAAACCAGAGATAAAACATAGCAAATGGTACAGTTCTTTGATTTTCCTTTCTGTATGTTCATGGTTATTATATAAAACATAGTTTTTGTTGGCTTTAATCTTGTGTCCTGTGACCTTGAAAATTCACTTATTAGGTAGAAGTATACAGCATTCTTTGGATTTTTTCTATCTCTCATGAAAACTGAACCAGTTTTACTTATTTTCATTTGTGTTTATTTTTTATTGCTTTACGTATGCAGGCTAAATATTCTGCTATATATTGAACTGTTGAATGAGAGCAGTGAGAATGACATCCCTGAGCTTTCTCCTCTTTATGGGCTGAAAACTCAGCTCTTCACCTGTAAGCGTAATAGGTCTGTAGGTGACCAGGACGGTCAAAAACATAAGTGAGCTGAAAGTTTCCATGCGGTACAGGCAAATGGTAGACCTATGCTGATGAAAACCTCATTGAGTAACTTTCCCTTCTTCAGGGACTAACCTTCAGCATCAACTACATTGTCACTCTTCGTATTTTTCTTTTAGCCTCTTGCAATTCAGATCCAAAACTCCTTAATATATGAAATGATTGCAAAATAACTAATATAAATTTCATATTTCACAAAAGTTCCCAGATATTTAAATGTGTATATCTTCAATTTCATTAAGAATGTGTTGTTCTCATATGGAAATATATGGTTAGGCCATGGTGTTAAAAGCCTCAGTCCTTTTCCAGAGAGAGATAGTTTTCAGAACAGAAACTGGCTATTTTCCCTAGCCTTGCATTCTGTGGCATTTCTTTTGATTTAGTGACAATTTATTTGCTAGACAGCTATATCTTTTTATTCACGTTCCCTTAACATGAAATCTTCCTATATGATGGACATCACAGATGGAGCAAAGACAAAGTTGGGTCAAAGATAAAGCTGGGAAAATAACATATAGATAAGATAGGAAACATGGATTAGTAACACAAGGCGAAGACATGGGAAGTTATCTGACAGTGAAAAATGAAAGATGATACAAATACCTCATTGATTAAAAAAATTCTGCAAAGTTTAATATTTATTGTATTTTTATAAAATGATATAGGACACATTGCATTTAAGAAATGAATTAGCATTAGTTTTCTATAAAAATATCAATTCTTATAAGCTAGACTATAAGACTAACACATATATTAATACTATCTGAGACCAACCCTTGCTTTTCCCACATTCGTTATTACCAGACTCCAATTTAAGAATAGAATGTGATACATTCACTGGCTGCTTCAGTGTAATTGGATACTTGGTAACCCAATCTTGTAGTAAATTTTATAGAGACATCAGTCGTATTCAATTTTATAAAAAATAACTGACATCCAGCCAGTCCAGTCCCAAATCGATATTGCTGTGGAGCTAATCTCACTCCCTCGTAATGTGCTCTCTTCTGGTTTCCTCTTCTAATTTTTCATTAACCTCTCTGTATTACTCTACCATATCTTAGAAAAATCATGTTTTGTAGGCTACATTACATAATTTAGACAGAAACAAGCCCCTAACTGTCACACAAAGAAACAAATGGCAATCTCAGACCCAAGCAGCTAATGTAACTTTACAATTCTACTCCCATAAATATGCTTTCTCTCAAGAACAACACCCCAAAAAACCTCTGTTTTGGCTCAGTTTTGTGTGGTCATCACATATATATGCTTATACACGGGCAGTCTTACACTAATAAATCCTTTATAAAATTCAATTGGATACTTTTACACACTGATAATATGAGTAAGTATCCTTTATGTATTATTGTTGTAACAATTAATACACTATTTGATAATACTGAGCATATGCATTATTATTTCATTCACTTAGAAAATATAGACACAAGCATTATATCAGTCTCTTTATAGTAAAATTCTCTGAATAAAATCCCTTAACTTCACTTTATGTTACCTCTTTACTTGCTGATTATTTCATTTTTTATTTTAGTTATATATATAT